>VXBA01004877.1:1491803-1585453 GCA_013399895.1 Serilophus lunatus | reverse complement strand
GGTTTGGGCTTAAAGTGTGGGTTAAGTTTACATTGCACAAGGCGGTGGTCTGTTTGACATTCTGCACTGGGCATCGCTAGGGTATGATGGACATTGCGAACCTCTGATGCACTAGTATGTAGTCAATGAGGTGCCAGTGCTTGGATTGAGAATGCATCCAGGTTGTCTTCAAGCTGTCTTTCTGCCGAAAGATAGTGTTGGTGATGGTGAGCTACTGCTCTGCACCAAGCACTAGCAAGAGACGTCTATTGTCACTGGAGTTCCAAAAACACCATGCTTGCCAAGTACTCCTTTCCAGGCTTCAGAGTTCTTTCCTACTCTGGCATTGAAGTCATCAATGATTATGATCTTGTCATCTGCAGGAACCTTTTGAGTGAGGTGGCACGGGTCAGTGTAGAATTTGTCCTTTTCTGCCGGGTCAGCTTAGAGTTGGGCCATACACGCTAAAGAGAACAATGTATTGCTTGTGTAGTGGGAGGCGTAGGGAGATAATGTGATCAGAATGACCTATAGGCAAGTTTTCAAGTTTGGAGGCGATGGAGTTTTTAATCATGAAACCAGCTCCTGAAAGGTGACTTTCAGTTTTGAGTTTGCCTGACCAATAGAGTGTATAGCCAGCACCATGTTCTTGGAGGCTGCCTTCCTCATGGAGATGAACTTCACTGACAGCAGCAATGTCAATGTTAAGTCATGATAGTTTGTGGGCAATTAGAGCAGAACAACACTCAGAACGTCCACTATCTAAAGTATCACACATGGTTCTGACGTTCCAACATGCGATTGTCAATCTGGACACGCCTCTGGAGGGAGGTGTATGTGTTTGTCTCTTTTTGTTTGTTCGACCGCATCAGAAGATGCCTGTTGGCTGCAGTTAGCCAACTAGGTGGGGAGTGGGGATGACCTTTGGTTAGGCCACTCTCCATGTGGAGCAAGCAGTGCTCTCCTTGAAAAAGGCTGCTTGGTCATTCAGGATGTCACCAAACAAGACTGCCATCTCTGGGGTCAGTCTTGAGCAACCAGTGTCCTGAACTGCCTACATGCAGAGTTGAGTCTGTGGCTTCCAGTGCACCATATTACCTGCCGTTTTATCCCTTGTCTGTCACACAGGACTTTACAAATGTGGGTGTACCCTTCTAGCCTACACAATGGATTTTTTAGGTGAGGCTCAGCGTGCATGGGGCTGGCCCCACCCTTTACTCCTAAGATTCATCTGCCAGGGCCTAGCAAGCTTGGACAGTGACAGTGAAGGCCTCAGGACATAGGTTTAGTTAGAGTATCCTTCTGTGAGATGGATGGTCTTACACAGCTAAATGAGCTCCATCTGCCCAGGTTTGGGGTTAGAGTTGTTCTTCTCCTATGATGGTTGCCAGGAGGCTAGCGAGCCCATCCTACCCATGGACACACTTAGTCTGACCCTGCAGTTGAGAGCTGTCTGGCATGGGATACCCTGCTGGAGGCATATGCCAACGCTGGTATAGCTCACAAACTCATAAGGGCATGCAAGCTTCTCCCCTGTGACAAGGGAGTATCCATGGAGAAGATGGAATTATTAAAGTTGTAAAATACCTACAAGATCAGTGAGTCCAGCCTTTGACCAAACACCAATTTGTCAGCTAGACCATGACATAAAGGGCTATGTCTAGTCATTTCTTGAGCACCTCCAGGAATGGTGACTCCACACAGGCTAGGCAGCCTGTTCCAATGCTTGACCACCCTTTCAGTGAAGAAATTCTTCTTCCTGATGTCCAACCTGAACCCAGCTGGTGCAGCTTGAGACTGTCCTCTCATACTGTCACTGGCTGCCTGGGAGAAGAGACTGACTCCCACCTGGCTACAACCTCCTTTCAGTTGAGTTTTAGAGAGCAGTAAGGTCTCCCTTGAGCCTCTTTTTTTCTCCAGGCTAAACAACCCCAGCTCCCTCAGCCACTCTTCGTATGGGTAGGTAGACAGAAGGACAACTGGTTGTAGAGTCACTAAGTTACTGCAAATTGATGTGTAACTGTTTCTACTTTACTTTTATTGGTGATCTCTTAAAAGCAGAGTTTCAAACTGATTGATTACTTGATAATGTTATAATGCCTAAAAACAGGATTAAATTTTTGTGGTAAGTAGCTTTGAGGAAAGAGGGAATTTGAAGAGCAAGGTGGTGGTCTCACCACTACTTTAAGCACTATTAGTTCCCTTAAATGTCTGTTAATCATTTTCATCCTGCAGTTAATTTTATTTACTGAGAAGACAGTGGGTTATGGCAAAATGAGTAAGTTGAAGCGAAATTGCACCACTATCTAGTAATCTTAATTTGTAACTATATTCTTGGGGTTCCTCACACTGAATTCTCTGTGTGGAATAAAAAGCTGCCAGTGTTTTGTTGTCCAGCGAAAGAAAGGCTTAGTATGGTCTGTTTGAAACTTTTATGTATTAGTGAAAATCTATAATATGTCTCCTTGTGATGTTTCCCACTTCAAAGGACTACCAGAAGAAGTTGTGCCCAATTGTATTTTCATGTTTTTTTGGGTTTTGATAAGAAGCGAATGTAAGATTTTTATTTTTTTAACAGGCTTACTTCTGGTGGCTAGTAACAGGACTGGTTTTTAAAAAAGAAAGCTTTCTCTTTTTCTTCCAGATGGCACAAAATTAATTGAAACAAAATTTTGCAGAAATAGGTTTAGTGTGCATTATGAATTATAAAGGTTCAAAGGACAGAAGGAATTGTTGTATTCTTGTCTTGTTTAATTGTATTCCCTAAAATTTGTATCAAGCTCAGAACAAGCATTCAGTCCTGGTGAAACCTTGTGCAGTTTGAGAATCTGATATATCTGTTGGTTAGATGTATTTTAATTAAAAAATTCTGAGAATTAGTTTTGTTTTTAGGTTGAGGCTTCGCCTTTTTTCTACAGTATTAGAAGTACTGAAGTTAATCTTCAATTGGCTGTCTCCATTGTGAGCAGAAGCTTACTCAGGGATCTTATTTCTTGATCAAGGCAGAACTGTGCTCTGCTGTGATTAGCTTCCTTCAGCATATATCACCCCCTTTTAAAGTAATTTGGATACCCTACAAAGTACTACAGTTGTCCCAAGACACATATCCTTTGTTTGATAAATTAAATAAGATTCTGTTATCAGACATCTTTCTCTATGTAATATTGTGATGGGGACCTCTAAACTTTCTCTTTGTTAGGATAATCTGTGTAGTTTAGGTACAAAGAGCTATTTTAGTGTAGTAGCAATTACTGAGTATGTGCTGCATATCGGAAGTTCAGATCAGTTGTCACCTAAACTGCTTAATGACAAGAACGATGCCTTACAGTGATTACAACAGTGTTGTTCACCAGAGGGTCTTAACACTCAGTGTATATATAATCAGTGGCTTTTCTTTTTGCTTTTATTTTTTCTTCTTTTAAAGAAGTTAAAGTTAGTGGAGAATTCTCTTGCTATTGTGTCCTAATTGAAAGATCCACAGATTCTTTCTATGCAGCCTTCCAGTACCTAAAAAAGTGCTTACAGGAAGTATAGAGTGGGGTTTTTCAGAAGGGCATGTTGTGTTTTGTCGAAGGGGAATGGCCTTAAACTGAGGGAACATAGGTTTAGATTAGATATGAAGAAGAAATTCTTTACTATAGGGGCTATTAGGCACTGGAACAGGTTGTCCAAATAAGTGTTGGACTCCCCATCCCTGGAAATGTTCAGGGCCAGGTTGGATGGGGCTTTGACCAATCTGTTCTAGTGAAAGGTGTCCCTGCCTATAGAAGCGATTGGAACTAGGTAATCTTTAAAGTCCTTTCCAACCCAAACCATTCTATAATTCTATGTATTGATCAGTATTTTACTAGTGTTGTAGAAATTTAATGTGATTTATGATTGATTGTAAAATTCTGCTGGAATTACTTATATAGTGAAACAATAGATCTGTTCCAGCATGATTAGTGTGACCTTTATATTACATAATAGGACAGGATTTTTAGAATTAGAAGTTGCACATTAACTGTTACTTTTATTTTCTGGTTCAGTTCAGAGCTGTGTTGCTTTTATTATAAATACTGTAGTACTATAGTATTTAACTATATTATGGCATTTTCTGAGAAAATGAGTTACTCCCAATAATTCTATGAAGCTCTCTATTTATATTGAACATATTACAATGATACAGAGCTAAATTCATCATTTCTTTTAGGATGGACAATCAGAAATGTTTCTGAGAGGGTGTATAAAAATCTAATTACCAAACTAACCTTTATTTCTGGGGAAAAGTGGGGGATACCAGTTGTGGTGGGACTGCTTTTGTTTCTGAAGTGGTTGACGGTTGTTCATGGTTCTAAATTGCAATTGTAATGTAGCATTTTTAGGTCATTATTAGTTGACCTGTAGCTATTGCTCACTCATTGTGCTGTTATATAATCTGTCTATTGGAATTTACAAACATATCTCATCATCAGATAGATGCACACAGATACAGATACACAGATGATGTCATGTGAATCTTTCATCTTGTTACAAGATCCCAGAAAAAAACTCACTTGCTTTTTTTACCATGATTTTCAGAGTAGTCATTTTTATAGATAGAAGTTTTTCTTTTCATTAGTTGCAAGATGCCTTGTCTTAATTCCTGGATGAAGAATGATATACCAGTATTCTCTCGGATTTGTGCAACTGATGAGAGACTCACTTTACATTAAGACAGGCCAAATTAAGGGAACATGAAGATTGCATTATTTATGTCATTAATTGTTTCCTGGCTTTTTCAATGAAGAGAGAGTTTAATAAATCCAAAATATGGTATCTCAAAAATAAAACAGGTCATAAGTCAAGCCTCTGCAAACAATGGAAGAGTTAATAATTTCTCCCAAGCTACTGTCTCAAGCAAAAAAGGAAAAAAAAAATTGAGCTTGAACTTGAAAATTGGCTATCCTAGTAAACATGCAAGTCCAGTTTGCCACTATCCTCTTTGTCCTCACTTGTGCATTTTGAAGCAACAGAGCTGAGTTTAAAGTTAGTGGTGGGTAGATCTAAGGTGAGGTGAGAATTTAACTAGGAATCAAACCTTATGTCAAGTTCGGAGTTTTTTCAGAGCTGCAATATTTGAGCGTGTGTAGTTCCATAGTTTGCAGGTTTTGAAAACACAAGATCCTTTGTTGTTATTTCATAGCATATTATATTGATAACCTAATAAAAGATTTCATAGTAAAAGATAAGTTCCTCCCCAGGTGTATCACGGTATAAAAATGAAATGTGGACTGAGATGCAGTGAGAAGTTTCAATAAGCTTGTTTTAGCATTTGTTTTATCTAGTTTTTTCCTCTAGACCAAGTATAACAAGGTCTAATTCCTCTCCCGTGTCTAAAATTATCTTGCTGTACCTAACTGAAGTTATAGAGTTCATGTCTGGCAGACCTCCTGCTGGATGTATAGCATACTTTAGCAAGGTGCACAACTCCTGGCATGTTTGCATGCCTGTAGACAGCTTTGACATCTGCAAAACCCAAACAGCACTTCAGTTTTCCTAGCTAATTGGTGAAAAGTTCTTCAGGAAGAGAAAGATGAAGTGTCAGATGATTTCAGTGCTAGAAAGCAAAACAACAGACCTATGAAGCTGACAATAAAAGAAATCAAACCATTCCATTCATGTAGGACATACTAGAATTTCTTTTGTTGGTTCTCAGAAAGGGATCGAGGGTCATAAGAAGTCAAGTTAGTAAGAAAATTAAGATGACTAAAATCCCTAAGAAATTCAGGATGCAGGATTACCTTCTACAGACACCAATGAAGTGTTTGAACTTTAACTAGTCCAGACAGGATGCATTTGTATTACAACAAAGAAGCATTACTAAAGGAGTAGCTGTACAGCTAAGTAGTTAGAATTTATCTGTTGAAAAAATGTGCCCTTTCCTCTGCCTCTCACCTACTCATAAAAGAAAACAAACAAAAAAATAAAATCCGGGTTTTAGGACACACTCTGTATTGCTCCAGTTTCAAGATATGAGGCAATTTGAGAGAAGAGTTGGGCAATACAAATCCCTTACTTCTCAAGAAGAAAATTAGTGATCTAATTCTATTCAATTTGTAACCTAATTTTGAAAGTCTTTCTGTGCAAATGAAGAATATCCAATGCAAAAAGATGCAGCCCATGTGGAAATTTGACTATGCTATACGGAGATGAAATTTCAATGGAATAGCTAATAAAACCTTCATCTACAGTCACCCTGGTGTATTATTTTTTGGTGAAGCATGGACTTTCATGAGAGTAAATTGATAAAAGCATGGAAAGGTTAAGCAGCTGTAGAAGTATTATGACTATGATCCTTACTTGGAGTTTTGCTTTCTTACAGATGATACACTCTCTAATTTTGTTGTTTTATTAGTACATGAAACCATACAACTACTGATAATCGTAATTTGTTTGTGTGAGCAGGACTTTCTTCTGAATTGGACTGGAAAAGTATGTTAAAATCCTGAATGATGGAGGTTATCATCTTGATAGATGCAGTTTCAGAATCTTTGTTCAGTAATGTTTAATTTGCTAGATTTCTGAAACACCACTGCTTTAATACTGCTCTTCTACATTTCGGTTTTTCCAGAAGATTCTTGGTAAAATTTTAGTTTAGGAGCACCATTCTGAAAAGGAAAATATTGCATATTCTGTAAGATAGTTTTAAGAACACTATTTTGATTACTAAGCTCTGTGCATTTTCAGCTTTTCTTCCATACATGAAGACATTATAGAAGGTGGTTTTGGCAAATCTTAAAGTTAAATGTCCATAGAATAGAATCCACTAAAAACTATACTTATATTTAGTGCAGAAGTGTTTGGTGCTTGTGAATTGAGCTTCAGTGAACAAAAATACCGCAGCAACTTTGAAATGGCAGTTGTATTTTTCAGGAAAGAATCTGTCATATAGATTTTTCTCAGGTGAAGTTGCCATAGGATATCAATATGCTTACCAATTAGGAGTCAAAACTGGAAGCTCTTGTAGACAGTTGTTTATGCTGTCATTAAATAAATACTTCTACATTGAACAGATAAAGTTGCTGTTTCTGTTGTGACTGCCAATTACAACACAGCTGTACAGAAATGACAGGTGTGTTTGACAGGCTTTTAAATATCTTTTCCACAAAGGACTTTTTCTAAAGCTGATATACGCAGTCTATTAATCTCAAAATATGAGATACTAATATTTGAATTTCATATTCTAAAGTAACTTGAAAATAGTTGCATGCTTGAATGCCTATTGTTAAATAGCTCTTCACAGTTCTGTTTTGTTTTACTCAAACCTGTTAAATAAATATTGTAAAGAGATCTAATACAGTTTCCTGTGTAAGTCTTGATTCCTTTCTGTATTCATTTATTTGTTGTTGTTCATAGACTCTTTAAGCTTTTACACCTTAAATATCTGTTGTGTCAGGATTCCTACGGAGCTTAATTGCTCAGGAGATGACACACTGTGTTAAAAAGCAAATTGCAACTTGTTGGGAGGAGGTAAATTTGCTAAATCCAGACCCTAATAAGTTTAAATGTCTAGAATGCCTTTAATGTAGCTCTTAACAGTAGGTTGACTTCAGAGAACTGTCTCACAAATGAAGATAATTTTCTACCTAAAATTCTTTCTTTAAAATGCATTTAAGCTTGAGTCAGTTGCCTGGGTTTTCATCAGACTTGAATTCCCCAAGTTCGCAGGATTTTGCCAGTTCCATGTTTTTTAGATATTTAGATATTTTTAGATATGGTAGGCTTTTGTTATTTAAATATATGGAGATGCTTTTGTTTCGGTTTTTATACAAAAGTGAACAATCTGTGACTGATGTTTCTAATTGACTGTGTTAAAGAAAACTGGTTTTATTTTTACATGGATAATTCTTCCACCAAGATTAATTTTTTCATAAAAAACTTTTTTGAAGAAGGTAGACTGTGTCTTGAGACTGCTCAGATTTAATACATTAAGACGTCACTGATATTTTACTGGATTTCTTTTTTTCATTTGTTTGTTTATTTTCCTGTGTTATATAGATATCTAGTCTATTTGCTTGTCTTTTATTTTATTTTATTCAGACTCTTTTCAAAGGTCTCCTAAATGCTTTATCCATTCATTTTTAGCTGTAATTTTTCAAGGACAATCGCAAGGCAAGTTTGGCCTTTCTGTTTCGGGCAGCTCAGGCAGATGTTTCATGCCTACTTCATGGCTGTTGAGGGTGTTATATCCTTTTGGAGACAAATAGATAAGTTACAAATACAGAATATGCTTGAAGAATATGGGTTAGGATGCCTGGTAGCACAGTGAATTCTAGGCAAAATTTTCTAATGGTCTGTGCTTGTGCTGTAGACTACCAGTTCAGTTGCTATGGATTAGTGGATTGCTGAATTGTATATGTAACTATATTTTAATCACTTTAAAAGCAAAGCATTGAGAGACACGTGGCTGATGTTTCTTGTGAATTAGCATATACAATGCTTTCAAATACAGAAACCTCTTCTTTGGTGGTTTGGATAAGCATAAATGCCAAGATTGTCACTCAGTATGGTGAGCTTTCAAGTATTTTAGAATTTTTGAGAGCTGATGAAATAATTTGTATGTCTAGAATCAAGAAATAAGATATAGCCAGGCAAATTCCTGAGTTAACAGCTGTAAGAATTCCCATATTTTAGCTTGCACCAATTTTGCATAGTTTTTGCAGTATGTTTCACATTGCATTTGAGTTATTTAAGAACTGTAGTGATTGCCACTCCATAGGCAGCTTGAAAAACGGCTGTTGCCTTGGGGATATTATTAATAATGATAAAGGCTTTCAAAGTTAAATGTACACTGGGCCTCCTGACAAGTCCTGCTTTCAAACTTCTGTAATAACCACATTCCTCAAATATATTTTGTCACAGAACCGTTGCCCTTTCTAAAGCCTGACAATTGATTTGCAGCATGAGATCTCCCATGCTGGAATTGCTTCCAGTTTTATTGTCTAGAATTTTAGAAGTAATTTTATTTAGAATTTTAGTAGGTTAGTCATTTACCCTGCAGGGAATATAATTTTGGAGGTTCCTTCTTTTTCAGCAAATGGCCCTACCTAAAAATCTTTCTAAAAATTAGCTACTTTAGATGAAGCCTTGAGATTGAATATATGACTATGAACACACTCAGATACGCCATGGCACCTAAGGATCTTCAATGATCGTTTGTATGGAATATAAGTTATGTGTATTAGTATAATGTTAGTTGTGGTAATATCACAAATCTGCACTTGATGTTGAAACTCCTGCAGTGTTTATGATTTGGTTAAAAGAAAGTGCCACTCTCTGCTGTTACCTACAAGAGAAAAATAATATGTGTGTGCAAAATATGAAGCCCAGTCTTTCCCAGTGAAAAAGAAAAATGGATGAATTAAGTATTTTTCTTATCTATTTAAATTATATGAAGAGTTTGGATGGTTTAATAATGCCGCTTTCTGTGAGTCGTAACTCACATTTGTTGTTGCAGTTGTGGCAATGCTTGCTGGTCATAGAATGATGGATTACTGGTATCACACTTAGGTTGAAGGTGTTCCTTTCAGACCTCATATGCAGAATACTATATGGAAAGCTATTAGTGAATATTACTACTGTAGCTGTAGAATCATTCTTCAGTGTGAGCCATAGACTAGAACATTTCATTTAATTTTTGAACATCTTTCAGCTTTTTTAATGTGTAAGGGGTGAAGAATTTTTCTTGTTCCTTCAATTCTCCCCTTGCACCAATAAAAATTACTGACAAATGCAGCCTTATTTGCAGCTGTTAATTCTTAGTTGTATAAAATCACCTCAACAGTTTTCCATCAAGTTTTTTTTTTTTTTCATTTAGATGTAGCTTCTGTGTACTTTTTCAATAATCACAAAGGGTGCTTTGGATTTGACTGGATTTAGTATGTCAACAGACCTTGAATTGGAGAAGATAGTTTTATGGTCTACTGGAAACCAGTTTTACATGGAAATTAAATACAAGAACAAGGGTTGGAAAATGTTAAGGCTGTGTTACTAAGTAAAACATACCTGTGTGAGCCAGGGACAGAATACTAGCCACTTTTAATTTCCTGACTTTCGTTAGCTTGTATTTCAGTGCTTTTACTTAAATGCTCCTTTTGCCTGCATTTTTACAACTTATTTGGAGACACATATTGGCTAGCTTCTCAACTACTGTATGCTGACATCAGTTAATCACGTGTTTCTTTGTCTTTTAGTGAAACTCAAGACTCTTATGTTTATGTTGTCTTATTTTTCATGATTTGTAGTATAATTAGGAGTGCCTGGCTTGGCTGTTTCTGATGCTTTGTACATATTAAGTTTCATTGCCCAGTATGTGGGAATGTAGACAGCATTTACCAGCTCATTAACCTCTTTAAATTGTCTGCAGAATGGATGATTTCCTGTCACCATCACAGGTCAGTGGATGCATTGCAGTCTAATAGACTCTTTCTAGAATATTTGAAAAAATGTTAGGCTACCACAGCATTGATTGATTAGCATGATTTTTCCAATTTGTGGTTTTGAGTGGAGAAATCCAGATAAGATAGGAGATCAATGTTATTGTTGCTCTGAAGTCAGGAAAGACAAATGTTGATTAAGAAAACCTCGCTAGGTGATCTTGTTCCTCTGCAAAATATCAATATTTTATGCACATACAGCACATTTTCATGACACTGGGTATAGTGTGTGTTTGAATAAGTTTGATGTGCATGTGACTGTGTGGTCTCACTGATGTACTTGATCACTAGTAAGCATCTGACCTAGATCTGTTCTTAGGAATTTAACAAGGTTAAGAAGAGTGGCCTTTGCTTCTCTGTGTTAAAGGTAGTAACCTTCACAAAAGCCATATGTGTTGAATTAAAGAAATTCATAAACCTCATTTGCTTGTCGTTGGACTCAGGCAGGCTTGACATCATTGTTCTTTTAAATGTTATGCTTACCAAGTTGAGGAAATTTGGATGAGTAGGTGATTTTGCTGTACAGCTGAGAGTTTTCAATCATTGTGAGAGCTTAAAATCTAGAAGACTCTGTCCAAGCTCTCTAAAATTATCATGAAAAGACAGGAGCAGGCTTTGTGCATGTCTTACATGTTCATTGTAGATACGTTGGATTAATTACATGGTCTCATCACGGAGTGTAATTCAAGATTTCAGAATGTATCAAGAGGAGGCAATCTGAATTTCATACTGCAAAAATGGTATAAATGTCATATGTTAGATTTTGTGCATTAACATAATCATCTGGTAACATAATCAATCTGGTAACCTTGACACAAATAATATGACTTCTATCCAGGATTCTAGCTTAAAGAACCATCTTTGATTTGTTTTTTTCGCTGAAAACCATAGTATAGATTACAGACTTGAAGCTAAATTTTAAATGTACTTTCCATGGTGCCTCATGAAAATAAACTTTTTTGTTTTTACTGAGTGTTATTTGCAGAAAGTTAGCTCTTTATTTTGAGAAAATTTGTGTACTGAATATGACACTGAATATTGCTTTTCTTTCTGAAATAGCTGCTCTTTTTCCTCAGGTAGATACTTGTTTTAATTGAAGGTATTACTGAGATGATATTTTTGTAAATGTTTACAGCTTGACACTGGGCTGAAATCCATGTCCCTGTTCATCACAGCACTGACACACCTGAACTTATGCTGTGGGTGTCATAACTGATAAATGAATACTGAGTATCTGCAGCTTTGGGTTGCAGTCATGATGTTGTATGCTCTTGATGTATTATCAGAATACATAATTGCATATATACTTTTTTTCCTTTTTTGGCAACATCTAGCTTTCAGTTATTACTGCAACTACTGAATTTAACTGTTATATCACATACTGTCCATATATTATTATTGAAATGAGACATCTCTGTTGGTCTTAATATTGGAATGAGTTTGTTTTTTCAGTTTTTGCTTGTACGAGTTGAAATTGGGCGTTCATGCCGCTCATTAACCCCCAAATTATACTTTATCTATCAATATAATTTGAAAATTCTCTGTCCTTGATTTGTTACTTTAATGTTCTGTATCATATTGCAGTTCGCCTAATTTTATTTAATTTCTTTTTCTTTAATGCAGGGTTGGGAAGAAACTGTGGATGCTGCAGTTTCTTACTTGTTAAGAACTTGTTTGTCAAAAAGCTCTAAGGAGCAAGCCCTGACTCTCAGCAGCCAGTTGTGCATGCCCAAAGATACTAACAGACTGAAGAAGAACATCACTCTCTTCTGTGATAGATTGGCTAAAGGTGGTCGCCTTTCATTAGGTACAGACTTGGCCACTCAGCAAGCTGCTGCTGTGTCAGGTAGGACATGAAGCACATCTTCAGAATTCAAAATATCTATTTGTATATTAAAACTAAAAATTTTGCACATTTTATTTCCTTGGCAGCTTGTTTTTCATTGATTTCAGAAACCAAACACTGTTTGCGTTGCTGACCAATTGAATGACTTAGGTAATAGGATGATTTTAAATCTGAGTTTTCTCTCATTTAATCACTTACTGTTGGTCTTACAGAATATGCAAAGTAATGCACCAAATGAACCCCAAATGGTCATCTTTATCCTTTAAATCTTATCACTTATTTCTTTACGCTTTTCAGTTGAACTGGTACATGTGTATGTTTCTAATGTGACAGAAAATGGAGGAGTGAAAAGTCCTGCTTCCTTGATAAAGAAATGAGTATACTTGCACTAGTGGCATATCCATATGACAAGTTATGAAGTAGTGATAATATCAGATAAAAAAATCTGCACCTTTAGAAAGTCCTAGTTGGCTGGGCGATATCTCTCAGAAAGCATGTAATTGAAGATGAAATTGTTTTAAGTGTGTGTTGAATAATATTTCTTGTATAGAAAAAGAATGTGGGCAAGATTTTATAGTGCACAATGATTTAAATGGATGCCATGTAATTAACATTTTTGAAAGAAATTTTATTCATAGCCTTTCCTATAATCATACTTTATAGGAATAGTAGGAGCATACCTTTTTTATAGAGTCTGAAGTTTAGCATTTTGTACTATTGCAAAACATTTTCTTCCTTTTTCCTCTAGTGAGATAGTCTCTTGGTAAACATGAGATATTCTTGCTGACTTGGAAACAGATATTTTTTCCAAGGTTTGTGCTCTGAATTTGGATTGGCTCTTCGTTCAGCTTCATACGCTTCAGAACCACATAATATCTTTATGGTCTTTGACCTCAATGTCTTCCTTCCCCTAAAGAACTCTTCACATCTGTAGGGAAAAGTATGTATTGTATGTATGCTTCATGCTTAAAATTGGGAATTTTTTATTTTGGCTTCGTAGATAATGTTTTTGTTAAATTTTGGAGTTGTGTTAGGGTAGTGTCTTGGTTATCAGTATTTTATTTTCCTACATTACAAAGAATAATTAAATTCCTGTTTAATATAATATCACTAGCTTATGCAATGTTTCGGCAACTCAGAAGTCCTTGTTATTGCTGTGTGCTATCCTTTCTGTGTGCTGCTGTAAATGATCTGGTAAAACAGCTGCAGGCTATGCAATGGTAGAAATTCTATACATACATGTATTATTTTCTTTAGTGTTACACTATTTCTGTATCTGGAAGCAGACTTATCATTATGTAAAATGAAGAAGTGAGGCAAAATAAGTGTCACATTAATTTTACAAATATTTATTAGCATTTCATCATTGCCAGAGTAAAATATCTGTAAAGGGTATTTCTTTTGTTGAACTTTGATTGTATAACCATTGTTTTTCCTTCTAAGAAGTATGAAAAGGTGTAAATAGCTGCAGTTCATCTTTTTCCACCTACACTAATAAGGTTAATTGATTTAATAAGGAAATTTACTTCTGCCTTTTCAATTCACTAGTGTTATTGAGTTCAGGGAAACATGCAATTTGATTATAAATAATTCTGTTAGTGGAAGAGTCAAATTTGTAAAAAATGTAAACAAATTGGAAGAAATGTTGCTCTTGATGAAGGACCTTGGGAAAGGGCCTGATCGTGCTCTCCATGTTGTGAATACTAAGGCTAAAATCTTTAAAAATGCTAGACCTACTGTTTCCTATTGCATGAGGCCAAAATAACACCATAGAAGGCATAAGTGACAGGTACAAGGATGATTTTTACTACTGGGGTACAGGTATGGTTATACTACCTCTCAAATAAAACAAGGAACAAGTGCCATCCAAGGAAAACATAAGTTATTTGATTGTAGACTGTCAGCCATGTGTTGATGATACCTGGAACCAGGTTTACCATTTTGTGTGATGAACAGTGAAAAATTAAATAAGTGTATGGAACTA
Organism: Serilophus lunatus; assembly: GCA_013399895.1. Classification (NCBI taxonomy): domain Eukaryota; kingdom Metazoa; phylum Chordata; class Aves; order Passeriformes; family Eurylaimidae; genus Serilophus; species Serilophus lunatus. The sequence continues at coordinate 1,571,187 of VXBA01004877.1, read as the reverse complement.
GTTCAGATGTGGTATGGCAATGCCGCACGCAACATAAACTATTTTAGCTGTACTTGAAATGCTCTTTAGCCAAAATTAATGTTAAAAATAAATAAAACCTATAATCCACATGCAGATTTCAAAATAAGTAATTTTACATCCAAAATTGCTGACTTCAGTGTGTTGCCCTTTTGAATATCAAATCATCTAATTAAGAATCAAAATTATGTCCAAATTAGGTTAACACTTCAGAATTTCACAAGAAAGTATCATTTAAATTAATTATAAAACCTAATGCAACTTTCTTATTTTCATTAGGAGTTCAGCCTGAAACCTTCTTACAATGGTTTATATGTTTATGCATTTACTCATTAACTGTTGAAAGAATATTGTTTTTGAAAGAGCTCAAAAATAAGAAATTTCCTCTTAGTTTACAGAACAAATGAGATTAGATCAGTCGATTAGAACATGGTGCTAATAACACCAAGGTTGTGGGTTTGATCCCTGCAGGGGCCATTCATTTAAGAGTTGGACTTGATGATCCTTCCAACTCGTAATATTCTGTGATTAGAGATAAAGACTTCTATGAAATGCTCAGAATAGCGTAGTACTTGAGTAGCTAATCTTCAGCAGGATGTGCTATATGATTTGAAACCGAGTGTGTGTTTGTCTTTGAACAGACTGGAGAAAACTTGGAGGTTTTTTTTTCAGAATAAAGGTCTTATTGGTGTTTCTTAAACATGTTTGTCTTGTCACCTCTTTGGATTTTCTGTGCCTATTTCTACCTTGGCAAGTAATGTGGCGTGTTAGAAGCAGACCTACAGGGAGTTGTAGTTGAGGCCAGCAACATGACTTGTAATCTACGTGTTTCAGTCTACTAGTTCTCCATTAGCAGCTGGGGTGCACTAGGTGCACTCCTGGGATTCACCTGCCTGGTGAGATTCAGCTAAATTAAATGAGTTCATGTGCCCAAGACCATTCCTCAGTGTGGAAACAGGGCAGTTGGTGAGGACAATCTAGAAATTTGCCTCTCTCTTGATTCCAACTAAAAATACCTGTTCTGTCTACACCACGAAGAAACTGAAAATGACGCCTTATAAAGGGAAACTAGTATGCAAAATAACTCTATGCTCTTGAGTAAAGACCTCTTTGATGCCTGCAAGAAGAAGGAACTTCTCCTCCCAGCCCTTAAAGGAGAGAACAGGAATAGGTAGAGAAGAATGGGATAGAGCCATACATGGAGAGGAAGATTGAGAATTGTTTGTATCTGAGGATTCATGGCTAAATAGTCAGCGTTAATGTAGGGAAAAGTTCTTCAGGCTGTTTAAGCTTCAAGCCAAGCCAAAGATGGCCCCATAATTGTTCAGTAATATAGCTGTCATTAGTTTGAGGATTTTGTTCAAAGCCGCTTTTTCTGAAATCCATTCTTTTCTTAGTGGTGGAAACCTCTTTTTCCATAGCAATCAACTGTTAAAAATTTCCTTTAAAGTGCTAGAACCCTTCTGACATTGCAGCACTGCAACAGTAGGGTCAATTTCTAGAAGTTATATTTAATATGTTCTAGATTTCAGGGTACATCATCTTGAGAAATTGCCTTAAACCACATTGAAAAGCTGATGATTATCTTTAAGTGTGCAAAGTGTGGATGATGCCTTCAAAAGTAGTTGTCAATATTTGTAGTTAATCCAAGAGTATATGTTAGAGGTAGGCCATGGTCCCTGCCGGGTCTGGTTTTGTTCGTTATTTTCTTTAATGACTTCAGTGATGGCACATGAGCATGAATGTTAAAATTGGTTTTGCAACAAGCTTGCAGTAGTTTCAGGCGTGTTGAAAGAACAACAATGCTGATTTTCATAAATTAGAGGAAGGTTCCAAAGTCAGTAATATAGTTTTTCGTTGAGACAAGTGCCAAGGAATTCAGCAAGTAAGAACCTGACAAACTAGAATTTGAGAAATAATACAATAAAAGCACTCTTGCCATAGGATAAGCTCATGGGTGTTATAGAGAACCAGCAGCTGAATAGAAGTGTGCAATATGATTGCATTAAAGGTGAATTCAAACTTTGGGATATAGTCACATGACTAGTAATGAGGAAATATGATTATTTCTTTCTGTTCTTCATGAGAAAGATTCATAGGGGAACACAATTTAAGAAAAATCTAGACAAATTAAATAGAGTTCAGAGAAGAGCACAAAATTATAAATGATAGAAACAATTTTGCTTTTTGTTTTTTCAGAGGGAAAAATAAAGAGAAGTTTGGGGAGGGACATGATAGTTTTCCAGTGTGTAAGATATTTTTATATGGGCGATTAAAATTTAATCAGCATCATTGGCTAAAGATGATTATAACTATAAGCCACATCAGGGTATATCGTGTACTGTGTTGCCTTTGGCAGTGCATAAAGAGTTGGATGAAAGGAAGGGTGAGGGGCTTAGGAAATGGTGCCAAACCGAAGTGTGGGGCAGTGCCAGGGAAGAGCTGGAAAAGGTGATGTAGGCCACCCAAGTGGTCATGTATTGAGTTGAATGGATGTAAGAATTTATACGATAAATCTTGATGACCTGCAGTGAGTTAGTTCTGTAATTTTTAGTGCTCTCTTATAGTATCTGTGTGTTTTGCAGGATTGCTTTTAAAACCATCATCAGTATTAGTTGTGGCTGTTTGAAGAGTTGTTTAGATGTCAGTCTGATTGGAGCTCTGTTCACCTGTATTTTGGGTATCTCAGCTACTCTGGCTAGAATGTGATTCTGATTTTCCTATATTCCTGATGTGATGTGCAAACGGCACCCGTATCAGTTTAAGGCTTTGTTCAAGCAAGGAACTTAGGAATTTATTTTTCTTTAAATCACCCTTTTCCTTCTACTTTTCTTTTTTTTTTTTTTTTTAACTGGACTTCAGTTATTTCTCTTTGTTTCATTAGGAGATCTTTATACTGTGCTTTAGTATGATTTACTTACATAGTTGAATATTAGTGGAGCAGTAGAGAAACTTACTTGATCTGAAAGTCATTTACTGTACTGCATTGCTGAAATCTGTGGAATGCCAAAGGTTGTCATCTCCCAAGAGCAATTGAATCTTTAGAAGTGAAATTATAAGGAAAAAGAGGAATATTTTGCATCGAGGAAATAGTATTTACAAATAATTTTTTGTAAGTGTAATATTTCAGTTTTATATAAAATTAGAGTTAGAAGTCAAGCCAACTGCCCATGCAGTTTTTCCTTTTGTGTTGCAATGGAGTTAATGAATCCAGAATATCAGTGACAAAGTTTATCTAAACTCTTGAACACCCCGAACAAGGTTGAACAATCTCTCTTGATAACTTTTATGGTAGCTTAGTGTCCTTGTTGTAAGGTTTTCCTCATACTTGATATGCTTTGTTTTTCCTGCAAATCAAACTGGTTTATTGTGAATATTGAAGGAGTATTTTTAGTACATTCTGCCCCATTATATTACTCTTCCCCATTTCAGTTTCAGGACCCTTTCCTACAAATTTTTTGCCTAACCAGATATTTCCCGTTCTGTATTTATACAGAAAAAGCATAGTAGTGTTTAATTAATAGTTTGTATTCATGGTTTTGTAATTTATCAAGTTGACTACAAGTCTGCTTTGTATAAACATGTTTCTGTCATTTAGATTGTGAATGAGTAAAAGCAAACTTTAAAGACAATGTTCTTTATCACATTTAATGTAGATATACATCCAGAATGTATAGTTACGCTTTAGAAGACAGAAGTTTTTCTAGTTGTTTTTTTTTTTTCTTGCATAAGCTTATAAAAACCTCTTTTTAAAATTCTGTAGTGATATCTGTGAGTGAATATTGCCCATTTGAAAGCTGTGTTCTTCACAGGGAAACTGATATGCGACATAGTGTGTCAAATTCCTTAAGGAACTCTCTGTTTACAGGTTATTAAACTTCAGGAGAATGTTAGTACTAATTGGAAAAACATGTGTACTTGAGATCCTGGAAGAGCAATATTAATTTATATATTAGAATTAGACATAAATGTTGCTGCACACTTCTTAGTACACTGAGTAAAGAAAGACTAGTAATAGTTTGTTCAGTCTGAAAAAAAATAGGAATTTTTTTTTTTACACCATCCAGTTCTTCATTGGTCATTAGGGGAAAGGAACATGAAGTATATGTCAGGTATTTTCAAACTTTAGAGTGTGGACTTTAATGCAGAATGTCCTGAAAAACATAGTGGCTGCCATTTGTACTTGCACAGATTCCTGTAATTTTTTTTTTTCCCCAGAGAAATTAGAATCATGTAGCTTAAATTCCAAGTAGCCTGAAGAGGAAACAGATATAAGTTGGCACTGAGGACTATGCTTTTGAACTACCAGCAAATAGTCTCAAAATCATGTGAGGCTGACAGAGCATTGTTTGAAATCTTTTCAAATACTGTGAGCCTGAGATCATGGCACATTGACAGCTTTGTATGGCCCCCCCATACTGATGCAAAGAAGTCTATAAAAAGATGATGTTTTTTCCATTATGAACTGTGATTCCCACTCAAGATTTTCCCATATGTTTTCTGTAGCAATGAAATATTGAACTACTTTTTTGGTTTTCCTTTAGTAATCCTTAAAATAATGCTCTTGGATATTTTTCCTTATTTTAGTTTCAATATATTGGGTATTCATAAAGCTTTTGAGCACTCCTTATTAAATCTGTGTAAAGTATTCACAAAGCTTGCTGTGATTTTGGGTTCTTGCAGGGATATTTTTTAGATCTAAACACTGGTCAGTACCGCTAGTCCACTGAGGTCAGTGAAAGATTGTCATTGACCAAATCAGATTCAGAATTTTACCCATCTTTTTCATAGTATTCTTCACCTACTTCCACTATTTCCCACCTATTTCCATTCCAGTAACATTTACAAATGTGTCTAAAGGACATTGCTAAGTATCTATGAGCTCAGGAATCTAGACCTTAATAATAGTTCTTATTTCTCATTGAAAGTCAGTTTGCTAAGGATTTTTTTTCTCAGATGTATCTGGAGGCTTTTACAATGCAGTTACCAAACACTACATGTCAGTTCATTCCTATGGATTTGTTAGATAAGGCCCTTAAATATGAAAATGACATTAAGTGGCTCTAAATATTGCAAGGAAAACTCTTAACTCACCTTTTCTGACTTCTTTAGAATCATACCAGTTGATCAATTGAATACCTTGAAGACTGATTCCACCAGAAAGTGTATTGTTTACTAATAGTGTAAAAATATTGTTGTAATATCTGAGATGACATAAAAAGAAACTGAACTCTACATTTAAACAGGAAGTTAAGATTTTTCTTAAACTGGCTTGCTAAATTTGTTTAATATATATGTGAAGTATAGCTAGGTATCGTTTTCTTAAGTACTCAAAACTTGTCTTTATCTGATGTGAAAGTTAACGTATGTTTGCATTTCAACAAGCACATGTTTTTTCTTTCTTGCCTGTTGGAGCTGGGATTCCCACACCTGGGTAAAGGTTACTCTGTGGGAACTTGTGTACTACTTGCTTTGCAAGCTAAACAAATCTGTCATCACTGAGAAGTTTTTTCAAAATTCTTGTATTTTTCATACTGTCTTAAGGGAAATAGATATTTGGTAAAATGTCTGGTTTCCCCCCTCTGATTTTCCATAATTGTTTTCTATATTTCTCCTCTCTACATTAGGCTTCACTGGTTTCCCTCTTTGTACTGTGCCCTTTGATGTCCGTGCAACTCTGCACAATTTCTTTGCTGTAATAGTTTGGGGAAATAAAGTAGCAACAAAAGGATGGGGAGACCCTTTTTCTGGTCAGCTGTCAACCTGGGTGGCCCGAAGCAGTAACTGCAGACAAAATCCTGTGGTACTAATGTGGATCTATCAGGCAAGGAGATTTTGATGAAGTTTGACAGAGGCGTAACAGAGACCAAAACTGTAAATAGCATCATCATTGTGTACTTCTGTTCAGTTTGTGCACCTCTGCATGGCTGAGCTGTTGTGCCAGCTTACACATAACTTTCTTCTCTCCCTCTAATTGTAGATAATAATCACAGAAGAATGATAAGAACAAAGAAGTTGCTATAACCCTTACAGCCCTTAGCACTGTCATGTGCTCTTGTTAAATTGTGTTGTACCAGCTAATAATAAGACATGGTGTGGAACATAATATAACATATAATGGAACATAATGCAGTGCTGCAACTTTAAGTTGACTTCTTGTTCTCCGTGTTTAAAATAGTTTTGCAGGAAATTTTCAGCTGTTTGTGATGAGCAGTTCTATCATAATATAAAAGCCTAGAAATAAGCAAATTGTAATATATCAAACATTTTAAACTAATTATTTGGGTTCTATTATTGAGACTAAAATATGTCCCTTGCCCCATAAAGCTGATTTAATGAAAAGGAAGGGGAGTAGCAAATCATTAGGGAGAATTTTGGGAGTGCTTGCAGCAACAAAGTTTTGTGGCTGCTGAAGAAAAGCTTAAGAACGGTTTAATGGAGCCAGAAACTTGATTGTTTGGCTCTCTGGTGGGGATCTTTAATTTTTGTAACTTCTTTGAGTTGTAACTTACTTTACTCTTTAAAACTTTTATTTCTATTGTTTTAGTAACTTTGGTCATTTATTTATGTGGAAAGGAAAACTGAACTGTACAGAAAATAAGTGACTTTCCTGAGGCCATACCATAATACCTGTATATAAACAGACTTCAAATATGCCTTGCAGTCTTGTGTTGTCCTACATGCAGTTGTGTTTAGGTGTTTTACTTTTAAAACACAGATTACAGATTAATAGATTGCAACTTTTCTTATATCATTTGCCATGGTTTAGGTGAGCACACTTAAAAATGGAAAACTGAATATCAGACATGAGAAGAAAGCAAGAAGAATATCTGAGGTGGTCAGTTTAAGTTCAGTTGGCCAATTTCATTACCATGCAGGACTCAAATGATAGTTCTCCAAGTGGTTAATTTTCAGGGATTATGTAAGGAATGGTAAAACATTGGAACCATTTTTTTTTTTAATTGAGGTGCTGATAGAAAATGTATATAATTTTTTTTTCAGGGCATTCCAAGTTCCAGTGTTGTGAAAAGGGGCAAAGTAGGATGGAAGTAACAAGACATATTTCTGTGTAGGGTTGTGAAAAGGTTTGTATTATGTTGTTTAGAACGTCTACCCTCCTCAATAGCTATTACAGCTGGCTAAAACCACAGGGGTAAGAAGTACAAAGGTTAAGAAGGCTAAAGCAATAACATTTTAAAAAATGAATAATTTAAAGAGGAAAATGTCATGCATAATGAATAAAAAAGAAATCCCACTTGAGATTTGGGATTCATTCATTTGTGGTACTATGAAATTTAGTTGGCAGCACTGCAATTCCAACTTGCCTCATCTCAGTATAGTTCAGATCAACACATTAGTGCCTTGGTGTGTGCAATCCTATTGCTGGCTCTTTGCATTGAAATCCATTAAATTTTAATATGTCCTACTTAGGAATAAGTGGTCACAAATGATTCATAATGTTGAGGTAAGCTTTAGGTGAAAATAATTGTCAGTTGAAAGAATTTCCCCTCATGATCCTGCTTGTCACTGGGCTTCATTTTCTATGTTCTTTGACCATGAGAGACCACAAACAGAAATAAGCTTCTAAAATATATATTGATAAGGTAATGATTCAAAACTATGGAAGAAGTATTACTAAAGAAGAAAGTGTACAGCCTTGGACCGTTCATTTCAGAAGACTAAATAGTAGCAGGTAAAAAAAACCCCTAGATAGTTATTTTAAAAGGCTGAAAAAAAATTGTCATTAAAAAGAAACAATAATGTAGAATAATAATTTTATTTAAGGTATGATATTAATGGAGATTGAGTCTTGTATATTTAGTCATTCTTTGGATTTCTACTTAACAGATTTCTTGTTTCCTTTGAGATTTTGTTTCCTGTGATATTTTAAGAACAGTCTACAAGAATAGACTATATGATAGGGTGCCCCGGTATTCATATATGATCTCTAGGGATTTGAAGACCATGATTAGCTCTAGTTTAGATGACATTACTTTTCTTTCCAGTCCCTATCTAGACAAGAGCATCACAAAATTATATTGATTGTCTACTTTTCGTAAGTACAGCTGTGATGAAGTATCCATCCATGAAAAGGTATCAGAGGAGAGATAGTACTGAGGGATGAAGGAGGTAGGGGTAGTTTGGAAAATAATTTCCAGGTCCCTCCCCCTCTCTTAAAATTCTGAACAAAGATTATTTAGTAGCCTTTCTCTTTTTTTATTTTTTTTTCTCATATGTGTATTCAACATTTTTCTTAGGTTGGTTTTAAGTATTCTTTTTAGTGTGTTATATAGCTCAAGTCAGAATATGTCAAGGTTAATGGCTTAGTTTTTTCTGACTTGAAGTAGCATTCTTTAGACAGCAGAGATGCAGCTGTTGACACATCAGGAGATGTGGCCATTATTTTAGGTACTACAAACCATTTGTTTTGCATTTGCCACTTTACTTGGTTTTCTGGCACATATAGGTTGAGTAAACCTATCCTCTTACACTGCCATAAATTAGATACATCTTAGCTGAAACTGCTAGTGTTACATTATTATCAACTATCCTGAGCAAGTATGCTGAGAAAGAGGTAGCTGTCCACCTAATTATTTTTGTGTGTGTGTATGCTATCTGAATTTGTCTTACAGCTTTTGAAGAGAAACTCTTACTCTATAGTTTGTTTGGTCTTCATTTTTAAAAAATTTATAAATAGAAAACACTTGAGCCATGAAATTTTCCATGTTTGGTTTTTTTTTTTTCCTCAATAATCAGGTTTCTTTACAATGAAGTGAAAGTGTTTGTTGGACTGATTTCATCATTTCTACTGTGTAGACAGTATAAAGAAGGCAGTAGAAAGAAGTATATATGTAGGCCAAAGACGGACAATAAAGATGGTGAGGAGACTGGAGCACAAGTCCTGTGAGGAGCTGCTGCGGGAACTGGGGTTGTTTAGCCTGAAGGATGCTCAGGGGAGACCTTGTAGCTCTCTACAACTGTCTGAAAGGAGGTTGTAGCCAGGTGAGGGTTGGTCTCTTCTTCCAAGCAACCAGCAATAGGACAAGAGGGAATAGTCTTAAGCTGTGGAGAGGTTTAGGTCAGACATTAGGAGGAAGTTCTTTACAGAGAGAGTGATTGGGCAATAGAATGGGCTGCCCAGGGAGGTGGTGGAGTCCCTGAAGGTATTTAAGAGATTGGATGTGGCACTTAGTGCCATGGTTTAATTGATAAGGTGGTGGTAGGTCAAAGGTTGGACTCAATGATTTTTAGAGTTCTTTTCCAACCTGACTCATTCTGTGATTCTTTAAGTAACATGTATGAATCTGTGGAAATCTGTGGTGAATTAACAGTGTAAAACTATACGTATATCACTAACACCATTTACAGTGTATTTGCTCTTCCACATTACCATAAAGGAGTGTAATAAATCTAAAGCTAGTGAAAATTTCATAATTTGTGGATGCAGAACTGATTTTTCAATTATCTCAGACTTTTTCAGAGCCTAATCCAAATCCTGATGAAATCTGTGGGAGTTTTTCCATAGACTTCAGTAAGCTTTGGCTCAGGCCCCCACTTTTCAATTTTTCAAACAGATTTGCCAAAAATCTGCAGAAGGCCAAGCACTTGGAAAGTTTTTACTTGCAAAGTACAGCTGGTTTTGAGTTGCATACAGAAAAGTTCCTAGTGCTTTTTTGAAACAAAAAAATAGTTTTAAAGGTCTTCAGTAGGTAAAGAGTGGCTTTAACATGTGAAGCTGGAATTGTCTTGGGTCTTAAGTCTAAGCATGACAATCTCTGCATGAGAAGTTTGTTTTTAAAATGCATAACTATATGCTAACAAAGCTTATAACTGCAGTTTGATTATAACTTAGCTGCAATTTTCTTAGGTTGTGAGTTTCAGAGAGCCAGGGATGTCTGTACTAATAAATGATTTCTCTTTTTGTTTTGGTGGGGTTTTTTTTGTTTGGTTGGGTTTTTTTGTTTGTTTTCCCCCTACAGTGGAAAACTACACTGCAATTAAAGAATAATTCCCTGAGGTTAGCAACACTAATTTGAGAGAGAGCTCTTGAACTTCAGAGAACATATTATGCAGCCAGATCCATCTGGCAACATAGGGCAGTGTTCACTGCCTCTGGGTGGCTGGATCAGCAGACTTGGAGGTAGATGTTATTGGATATGTTGAGTTTTAGAGAGCGTGGGGCACAGCCAGTGTCTCAGCAAGCATAGTTCATACCCTTGTGTATCAACCTATGTGTAAAATAGTGGCATTTTAAGGTAGAATCTTCAGTAGTTGATGACAGTCAGTGAAGTGCAGAATCTCTCTCAATTTCATTTTTAGTTTTTTAGCTTTTTGAGTGATCATCTTCAGCACAGTTAGGATGCACATCTGTCTGCAGTAATAATCCTCAGTCGCTGGATGTGCATCTGTCTGCAGTAATGATCCTCAGTAGCTACATTGTGATTTGCCACCTCCATGGTCTTGATGGATTTTTCTTAGTGAGAAAAAGGGTGACATGTTCCTGAATTTGAATGCCTGGCAATGTTATGAAGTTATGTACTATCAAATGGTGTGAAACAAGGTTGTGTTCTCATACCAAATCTATTCACAATCTTCTTCTGCACAATGCTCCAAAGGGCCACGGGAGACCTCGATGAAGATAATGGCATTTACATCCAATATCTTACCAATGGGAGCCTATTCAACCTAAGGCAACTGAAGGCCCACACCAAGACCCTAAATCACCTCGTCCATGAGCTGCTTTTTCCTGATGATGCCACCCTTGTTGCTCACACAGGAGCAGCTCTGCAGCACTTAACATCCTGCTTTGTAGAGGCTGCTAAGACTTTTGGGCTGGAAGTCAGCTTGAAGAAGACAGATGTTCTTTACCAAGCCACACCTCAGGAAGTCTTCCATCATCCCCACATCACCATAGGCAAATCAGAGCTTAAGTCAGTCTGGCAGTTTAACTATCTAGGAAGTATCATTTCCTCGGATGGTTAAGATTGACAAAGAGATAGACAACAGGTTAGCAGAGGCACACAGAGCATTTGAAGAAAAGTACAAAGAGTAGTGTCTACAGAGCCATTGCACTGTCCACTCTTTTACATGGGTCCTAATCAGNCTTTTACATGGGTCCAAATCAGGGGTCATCTACCGCTACCACCTGCGACTCCTCGAATGCTTCCATCAGCGCTGCCTCCATACAATCCTAAACATCCACTGGACTGACTACGTGACTAATGTTCCTGTCCTTGAACAGGCAGGGGTCACCAGTACTGAGGCCATGCTGCTGAGGACGCAGCTGCACTGGGCAGGATATGTCTCCAGGATGGAGGATCATTGCCTCCCTAAGATTGTGCTCTGTGGTGAACTCGCCACCGGCTGCCACAAGAGAGGAGCCCCAAAGAGGAGATACAAGGACTCTCTGAACAATATCTCAGTGTTGGTAATAGCGACTGCCATCAGTGGTCCACTCTGGCTTCCAATCCAGAGGCCTGGAGATACACCATCCATAATGCTGCTGCTGCCTCCTTTGAGAAAGCCCATAGAATCAGTCTCGAGGAGAGAAGACAACACAGAAAGAACTGTGCCTCACCAATACCACCTAAGGAGACATTCCATTGTGCCTATTGCAACCGGACTTGCCTGTCCCCCATCGGCCTTTTTAGCCATCAGCCTGCTAGCAGCAAGCGTGGGTAGAGCCCTTCTCATATCTTTGTTCGCAAAGCCTAGCTAGCCATGATGATGATGATGATGTACCATCAGTATTAACTTGAAGCTTTTCTTATTTTTTAAAGAATGAGGTTATGTTTTTGTGACTGTTCCACTTTCTTGCCAGCAGTCAGCTTTTAGTGTACTTATGAACCTGGTATCTATGTTCACATGGTAAGCGAAGGTCCAAAATTCATGTTTCCCTTTCCCCCTGTGTTTCAGATTCACCCATCCTTAAAACTTTGATCCGGGATTTAAGCTGGAAAATGTCATGAAATCAAACATACAATGTGCTTCATGACACTGAAAGATTTGAAATTTTTTTACAAATAGTTATTTTTTTCCTAATTGTGTCCTTGGCAAAACACAAACAGTGGTGATAAGGGGGCATGCAAAAGTGAAGAGCTACATAAACTTGAATTCCTAAGGTTTTGTTTTGATTCATTTACACTTTGAGGCAAAGATTTAACTTTTCTTTTGTTAATTAGAATGTTTCCTAAGAAACTAGTGAAAAATTAATATGCAGTTAGCGACATAATGCTGAAATACTTTTTTGTAGGATTACAAAAACCTTCAGCAAACTGGTAAAAAATGCAGGCTTGGTAAGTTTCATGTGATTAACATTGTAGGCTGCATATCTGTTGGATGTTTGTGTGCTAAAAGTGCAAATACCACAGCAGGGTTCATTGCTAGGAGCTATCTGTGTTTGATGAAAGATGTACTTTATTAATTCTGACCTTAACCAAGGTTTGACTTACTGCACTTTAAGAAAACTAGTTAACTGTAAATTAGAGATAGCACCGAAAAGCGTATTACTTCAAAGTTGGGATATGATAAGGGGGATGTTCCACTGTTTTAATTGAGTTTCATTTTTAATGAGCTACTGTCTTCTATGTAACAATAAGCAGCTGTGCCATGCTGTGTTTCAAAGAACATTTACTCAGCCTTTAAATTTACCATTAGAGATCAAAGAGAAGGTCTGATGTATATAGATGATGAAGGATGCCTCAATTCAAATGGGTGGGTGAAGAGAAATAGTGCAACTAGAGGGTAATATATATTGTGAAAAACCATTGTAATGTAAGTTAGGTGGTGTCAAACTATGAAATTTTGTAGCTGCACTAAGAAATCTTTTGTGTTTATCTTAAAATAGTATCAGAGTACTGATAAGCATGTATTTCTTCTAGCACATTTTTCAGATAAACTTTTCGGTCAAAACTAAGGGTTTTTTTAAAGTAAAAATAATTGCTGGTAACATTCTTGAAAGCAGCTTAGAAATAAATGTACTCTTGAATTACATTTAGGAGGTTGTGAAGGACATTTCAGAGAAAATGGTCAGACTGTTTCTTTCCAATCTTAAGACCTATTTAAATAGATGTGAATTGGGTTTTATCTTCTCTAAGATGGAGCTGGTTTCTTGTAACCAGAGTAGTCATTAGGGTTATTAGGTTGCTGCTCAGAGATACTTAAATGAAGTTATAAACTGACATTCTAATTTGAATCAGGTCATTGATAAAATATGCAACAATATGACAGAAGTTACACAGAAGATTAAAGTGGAATAAATAATGTAAGATATCCTGAGTCTGATTACATTCTATCATAAGGTGTTGAGATGAGGGAGATTCTATGGAGTAATGCAAAATAGACTCCGGCTGGCTATGATGTAGTTGTTAAAGAGGTTAAGATCTAGCAAGGGTTATATCACACGTTAAAGACAGGATTTTCTTATGCTGCTGTGATTTTATCTTAAAAGTCCTTCTGAAAGTAAGGCAAGTTCTTATGATGCCTTTGACAGTAAACAACTGCCATGTTTTCTTACAAAGGGACTTTATTGGCAGAATTAATACTTTGAAATATTTTCCCATTCTGAGAAGAAAAAAAAACCAAAGCAGTTTTGCTTGGTTATTTCATTTAATTAGTTATTAAGGAGAAAATGCTTGTTATACAGTCTTAAAACATATTTCTCAAATATTTCCAAATAAAAAATACCGGTATCTATGTCAAAAAAAGCCTTTGTTGTTGGTTGTCTTTGCAGCACATTAAAAAAAGAGTTTTGTCCTAGTTTAGTGTAAAATTGATTCTCATGTGGATAAGTTGATTCTCTCTGGCTATTGAATTATGTATGCATTTTTCTTAGTGTAGTTACAGTGTATATTGTAAACCCTTTGAAGAAATAGGAGTTCAGTTACACTATTCATGGTTAATGTACTCTGAGTCCATGGTATGTAAAAATACTCCTTTACTCCTTGTAAAATAGGTACAGTACTGGGTGCACTTTGTGAATCACTGTAAAACAGAAAGCTTTTTTCCAACAAAACATTTCCAAACCAAGAAAGCACTTCATTTGTGTGTTCAAGTAATTCCTAATTAATGCAGATATGCCACTTCAGCAGGTATGAGCATCACTAGGTGTGTTGAGAGAATGGTAGTAATTCATTTGCAGATCTGTGGTAAGGTTATGCTAAGGAGAGCTTTGGTATGTCTGGCTCATGAAAGAGAAAGATCTTTGTTGTGGATGCTGTTTATGTTGTTATATATTTGGCAAGTCAAGAGTTTACCTTGATCGAATGAAAAGGAATAGCTATAGAGGGTATATACAATTAAGGCTCACCACAGTATGTTGCTTTAAGAAATTCTTGGCAGGTGCAGCAGCCTGGTCCTTCTGAACAGTGAAATAATTGCTTTGATCAACAAGATAAGAATGAAATGCTGGCTGCATTGAAGGTGCTGGGAGTTTTGCCATTGCCTTAATTTAGTCAGGATTTCTCCTGTTTACTTGATAGTATTGTATGTTACTCTTTTATACACGTTCGCATAGAGATTGGTAACCTGAATTAGCAAAACGCATGAGAGTGAACCCTGAGGTAGACTACTTTTAAAAGTACCTTCAGAGTTTGAACTTACTTCAGGTGGGTCTTTTTTCAGTGTTTGGACAAAAGGAAGGTAAAAAAGATGGTTTTTAAGTCATTGTAAAGTTTGTTGTTAGAAGAAAGGAAAACACAAATATGTAATTTTTTTCTGGGAGGAAAAAGAAATAGAAGACTGCAAAAGCCTCATTTTTCCCTGTAACTTTGATGAGATGCTGGCAGTGCTATACTTTTGTCTTCATTACAAATACAAAGACAAAAGTGTAACAAAAATATGAAAATTACGTTGATTTTTTTCTGTTAGTTCCTATTGAGCACTAAATAAGAAACACTTAGCATGTAGTATTAATAGCTGTACCAAACACTTTGCAAAGACTGACTTGAGCAAATCCCACAAATTTGTTGAAATCTTCAAATGGGAAGAAGCTAAGGATCACTTGAGGAAGCAAAGAAATAGAAAGAATCTGAATGTACAGTATTAATTGCAGTTGTACATTACATTTGATGCAGCTCAAATAGAGAGAATCTAATGATATGTTATCATTTACACCACGGGCTGTAACAGAGAGGGCTTTTTGTCTAATTGGTGCTTAACAAATTCAGCCATTTGGCTGATGCACAAAAAGCCCCACAGGTGTTAGAGAGTTCACAGGATAAATTGAACAATTTGCTTTAAGTAGCATTTCATGTTAGAGAAAGTGCAGATGCTGCTGCAAGATGTATTATATTTCCATAATCAGTGGTAGATAACAAGAATTGTTTAACAATCCATATCCTATGTGTGCACTTAAGCTATGGGCAGATCGATAAAAAAGCATTAAGCCTGGTGCCAGCTGAAGATATTATACCTGCAGGCTGTTTGACTACATAACGGAAACTAAATCTGGATTTCAGTAACTCTATTTAGGTAAATCATTATCTAGACCTTGTCTTTTCCAATTTCTCTTTTAGTTCTTGGGTCATTTGGAAAGGGAAAATTTGTTCAGCTGATGGAGTTTCTTATATCGAACAAATAATTTTTCTGTAAATGAACAAAGTACAGCTATTGTTTTAATGTAAATGATGTAGTGCTTCATAACAATAATATAATCACTTTATCCTTTATCTAAAGTTATTCCTGAGTCCCATTAAATGATTGTTAGTTATATACTGCTTAATTAAAATAAGCTTTCCCAAGTTTTTGAAAACCTATAACATATTGTCATGTACTCAGAATGGATATGTTGCATTCTAGATACTGGTCTGATTTCATAAATTTTCTATGAGGAAGAAAGTACATTGACCTGTAAGTAACTGTTTGTTGAAAATGAAATAATGAACAAAACTTGAAGTTTCAGAAAGGGACAGATTTAAAAAACCTTCTAAACATGACTGAGGGGGACATTGGATCTTCAGTATGAAGTCAGAGCAATTGTCGCCTGTCTTGAAACTATGCCTTACTTGGTATTGTAGATATGAACAAACAAAAGCAAAGGGGCAGAGAACACTTTTTTACCAAGGAAATGTATCCTCGGCCTTTGGTTATTCTGTGTTTGAAGTTAAGATAACCTACCATGTGTTTGTCATTTTGATTAGGCAAATAATCAGCATAGCAATGCAACAATTTTTTTATATGAATGTAGACTTTAAATCTCACATAGTGAGGGTTTGGGGTTTTTTTGGGAGGGGGTATATGGTTTGAGAGTTTTTTGATGGCTGTTGTCTCTTATAGAAATTGTCCCCATCAAGTTACTGTTTTTGATGAAGGACTTCAGATCTTACCAAGATCAGGGTGCTGTCACAGTAAAAGTTGATATCAAGTCCAGGAAAACCCCACCCCATCAGTCAAAAAGATGTAATTGATTTTTCATATTAAATACTTCTGGTACATTATGATATGAAGAGGGTAATATTTGACAGTAGTGTTTGTGGTCGATTTAACTCTAAAATATTTAGAGTAGCTTGAAATATTGTGCAAATGGGAAGAATAAGAGATTGCCGATGATGTAATTGAACTTTTGCTAAAACCCACAGTGAAAAGCAGTTAATATAAAACATCATAGATTTGAAGGCAGCGAGCTGCAATGATGACTATTGGCTGCCACATTTTTACATGCTCTTCAGTTTGCCACTCAGATACAGGTATTTGGACTTTGATCAGTTTCTTTTGAATACCGTAGAAGTAGAGAAAGTATACCTGCTATGTTAGTGCGAGGGCAAAATGGTTTACAGAAAGAAGAGGTGGATTGTAAAAAGAGGTAAAGGAGAAATGACATTGGTGAATTATAGGAGAAGCAGCAGCCAGCTACAAAATGAACCTTGAAGACTAAAGGGTTGATTGAGTAAATTAAATAAGCATGACGCATAAAAGTAGCAGACTGAGAGCATCTCTGTATTCTAGTTGCTCTGTCACTTTATTTATTATCTTGGACAGTAGCAGCACTGTCCGCTTTTAAATGAGATGAAAAAGAACAGTTAATCCTGTGCCTTCTCATATAAAAAGCCATTTTGTTCAGACATAATATTTTTATTGTAAAAACAGACCTTGCTTTTTAAAAAAAAAAAATGCAGGCTGGATTTGAGAAGTTCTTCTCCCTAGCTATCCATTATCTTCTGACATTAGCCAAATTGAGTCTCATCCTCCACTCAAAAGTTCAGTGCCAAGATTCTCCCAAGTTCTTAGAAATTTTTGGGAGCATGTTTTTTTCAGATACCTTGTATTTAAAGAAAGATACTTTGCAGTTTTGGGAAGTTAATTCTCTTTAAGGTTTGTCATGTGAAGCATCTATCACCCGGCTACTTCTTAAAATACTTGAAGAAGTAATCATACAGAATGTTTATATACGTGGAATTGTTTATCCTTCACTTATATAATTTTCATAACCTTTGAATGGTGTTGATTTTAGAGAAATTGTATGATTTACACAGCTGTAGGTGTGATACTAGTGAAAGAATAAAATTCTAGGCAGTTTGTAGAGTAAAATTTGCTGAGTAGGAAATTCTCGTAAAAATAGGAAAAAATTCTGTCAACAGAATAAGATGTAATTTCAAAGTATTATGTGCAGTTCTGTGCTCATTTCCTTCAAATAAACTCAATTAATTGAATGGCTTTAGGATACGTAATGGTGCCATAGTTACCTTTTTTGATTCATTCTAAAATCAGTTTCAGAGATTTTCATGTTATAAAAGGTTGAGCTAACACAAGATAATACTTGGATTTATTTGGTCAGTGGAGTATATATTAAATGAAGAATTAAATGCTAGTGAGCGTAAAGTAAATATAAGTAATGCATGGTTATTATTGCACTGTTGGAGCAAAGAGGTTATTATAGTTTGATTAGTTCTTAGCACCTGCTACAATTAATAAAAATTGTAGTTGGCAGTTAAGTAAAAGCAACATTTTCAAAGTCTAAACAAATCCCATGTTTGCCACATGTTCTATATGTTATGGACAGATCTGATACTTGGGTGTGATGAGAAAGTGGAAATTTCCGATGCATGAAAACAATGCTATCTTTATATAGTTAACAGAAAAGCAAGGATTTTCTGCAAAGATTGCATTTCAATTGTGGAAGGGAACTTTATTGTTCCTAAAAAAAAAAAGAATTCTCTTTCTCCCTTATGAGTACTTTGATATCCTAAACTCTTAGTGCCCAAAGGCTCTACATGCTGATTAACTTATAAATGCACCAAATAGATGTTTACTTGTTTTTTTCAGTAACATTAAAGGAAGATGCTTTTATCCATGTTTATTTCATTGCATGAGTTGCATATTTCAATCTTACCTGGGGATACAGAAGACTAGAGGCTAGTTCATTACCCACTTAAAAATATGATGTTGGCTTACTTGTATGAGATTTCAGCACTTGGCATTTTATATTTTAGAATCCTGTGCCTCTCCCTGTGCAAATTTAGTAAGTTTTATTGCCAGATATTTTTGGGAATCAGAATTGTCAGACTCGGAGTTTTTAAGCATGTATAATATCACTGCTGCATTTTCAATTATTTTCGATGATACTTGTTCCCAAAATGTTTACAATTTTTATTTCCATTATGAAGTGATGTTTTGCTTCCTATAGCTAGTTAAAGTATCAATGTAACATAATTTTTGTATGATGTCTCCTGTTCACTTTGAATGCTGTGAAAATAATGTTAGATAAATAAGGAATAGTAATTTATCTTCTAACAATTAGATAACTACTCATAATTAGATAACAACAGAACATTAGATAGTTTCAGAATACTAGTAGATTTATCTATATCTGTTTTGTCCTCCATTCCCTATATTTTCTATTTGGAAGGGGTGGAGAGGAAGGAAGAAAAGAAATCCCTTTTTTAGAAACTCCATTTCTGTGTTAGAATAAGGTAATTTAGTCCCATTCATGGACAGAATTATTTACTTCCGTGGTTTCTGTTCAGGGGTGGTTCAAAGCCCTTGCTCTCCTGGCAGTCACAAACTTAATTGCAAGTAAAAATTAATTTCTGAATAATTCTCTTTTGTTGTAAGAATGTCTTTTATTTTTCCAGACACTAAGGGTTTCTGGCCTAATTGCATTACTGGTAAATAATCAGTCTGTTCCATTTTTAGTCCTCTTATCTAAGCAAGACTGGTCATCTGCTCATATGTCAGTAAGGTAAGTGATCTTATGGTCTTAGTAACCTTCAGCTGAACTTTTCTAGGTTTATTTAACCTGTCATGAACATGGTGGAAAGAATTGAACCCAGTATTCCAGATGTCTTACCTTGTCTTGTTCAGTAGTATTAGTCCTTTCTTGATCCTTACATGGAATTTTGTCAGGTGGATTTCAAAATTGCCTTGACCTTTTTACGAGTCATCACACTGGACAGTTTTTTCTTCTGCCCTCCTGTGATTATTTCTGTGGGTTTTGTATCTTCTTTCATTTCGATGATAGCATAATTTCTGACTCTCATAATATTAAAACAACTGCAATTGCTTTTGAAAACTGATACTTGTGTTCTGTAGCTAAAATTTGATATTTTTTGTATTAAACCACTTTACAATAGTTTTTCAAATTGACTAATTCTGTATACTACTCCATCAGTAGCCCATCACAAATAGGGCTGTGATATATTATTCTACCAATTTAATATGACTTTCTGAGCAAAATACATTCTTCAGTACATTTTAATCCCAGTTACTAGTCCACTGTCTTCTGTTATCCACATCTGACACTACATCTGATGTCAGTAGGTTTTGTCCCTTTGTTCTCTAGCCTTAAGTCATGCATCAGCATACATCTTAAATGCATTTTCTTCGTTTTCACTCAGTTTCTGGCCTGGATTAGGCATAAGACCTTCATTAACCATTTCAAACATCCAAAATACCCTACATAACAAGGCCTCATGTAGCAAATTGCATTATCTTTCGTGTCTTGTTCACAGTGAAGGCAAAAATCTCATTTTTGCTAACCTGTATTATTGAGCTTCCTCCTTTTGTTAAGTGTTTTGCTTAGGGCAATATACAGTAATCTCCTTCAAGGTAAATAGTTATCTGTTCCCCTAAATCAGTAAAAGGCTACTCACCTTGAAGATCTTACAGTACAGTTGTGTGAGAGAACACTTCTGAAACTCATAGATTATGAAGCTCCAAACCAGGCCAGAAACATTTACTGTCCCTTGGGAATGAGGGCTTTTTCTTCCTTCACTAGTAAGTCCAAAATTTCTGTGTGCATACACATATGTGCAAGTATATAGTATTTGTATATGTGTCTGTATGCTCACATCTTCAGCTGGAAGAAAGCAAATATATGTGTTCCAGGAAATAGAAGTGTTTTAAATGGAAATAGGAGAAAAATATTTCTCTAAATTATTTTAGAATGATGAATACCAGGAGGGCTTGTTATCAAGATTATAACAGTCCAATTTTAGTCTGTTTACTTTCACTGTACACTGGAGAAAGGTTAGAGACTACATAAAAACAATATTATGAAAGTTTTTTTGACAAGTATGCTCTAGAGATCGCAGCTGCTCTGAACATTGACTTTGAGGTGTTCTTTTGGGGTGTGTTGGCAGATGGAAACCAAAACTGACAGTGGAAATTCCTTTGAATACACTTTTAGAAAAAAAATAATCAGGAAAGTGTATCAAAGACAGCATTACCTATTTAAGTTTTTGATGTAAATTCTTAAAAATCTGAAGGTATAATAGCCTCCTTACAACTGTGCATTATTGGAACAATACAATAAATACAGGCTCTAGAGATCTGAAGAAATGTCTTACTGAAAAAAAAACCCCTTCATATAGAATTCTTTATATATTTTAAATGCATGTATCTGTTACATATGTATGTATATTTACGTGCACAGAATGGATTTATATGTGTAAACCAAAACAAAAGCCTTGCATATTCTTCTTGCTCTCCAAAAAATAGCATGAAATTGAGTCCTGAAAATATGCTGAAGGAGTATATTTTGTAATTTCTGCTACTGCTGTATTTAAGTATTTTGAAAGAAAACCATTCCTAGTTATGCTAAACAAAAGCTGTACTTAGAGATGCATTGGATATGGGGAAGAGGGTGTGAGACCTAGTGAAAAAAACCCACCAGGTGTTGTGAGGCAGTGTACTCTAAAAAATGTAGAGATTTTTGTGGTTATGATGTCGTAACTCTTTGTCAATAGCAGATATTCTCCCTGAAAAGTTCTTGTTGTAAGCTGATTTTTCTGTTCTGCTACATAAAAGCAGATGGAAAGTCTCCAAGCACTGCAAAATTCAGTAAGTTACCTCTCCCAACACATACCAGAACAGGTTTTTCAGCCAGTTGGTGCTCGTCAGGTGAATAGGTTGTTGGATGGAACAGTACACTTCTGTGGTTGAAGCTCAGCTGTCATAATTCATCCTTTGTTCATAGTGCTAACAAATTAATTTAGTAGATACTGGATGGCATTATATAGTTTAATATTACTGCTTTCTCAGTCCTGAGTTAGTAAGGGTACTACTGAATGTTGATTTTGTGTTCTTGGCCAAATGTCCAATAATACTTCTTTAATGAAAACAGCTGTTAGATCTGTTCTTAGCAATGTGTTTCCCCATGCCATTCATATGACTTGCATACCGCATCCAGTGAACCTCATCCTGGAAGAATGGCCAAGACAATTTGACAGTTTATACACCATAGTTGCTCCCATAAAGAGTTTATGCTGCCAAAGTACCCTGAGCTTCTTAAGTCAGGATTTTATGAACTCAGGCATCTTCCAAATATTTGAATGGGCTACAAGCTCAAACGGAAGCCACACAATTGGTGTGAATTATCTCTGCATAGCTCTCAGTGCAAATAGTGACAGCTTAGTACAGGACAAACTATGGAATTTAAGAACTCGAAGTTCTGGTAAGAGACATCTCAGTAATACATGAGCAAATCAGAACAACAGTCTGGTGTGTCTCTGCGTGCTCTCATTGGAAATATGTTTTGGTAATTTTCAATGATCTTGGACTGCATATTCTGTTGGTATGATTTTTCCTCCCTAATTTATTATTCTAATGGAATGTAATACAGAAATGTTTTCCATTGTTTTGATGAATTTGGTTATGTCAAATCAGACACAAAACAATGGAATTGTGTGATTGCACAACTGTAGCCACACTTTTAGAATTAAGTGCTATGTTCTGAAATCTATAATTGATTAATTAGTGACTCTACATTTTTCTAGTGAGTATCTGAACTAAACCTGGACTGTTTCCTACTGTGAATTTACAAGACTTGAATAAATGTAATTAGCAGAATCTGTACAAGCTCTTTCAGAGAGAATAATCTCTCATGTTGTAGATTGCATTTTTAGTGTACACTTTCCTAACATTGATGACAGAACAAGAAAACCCAATTAAACATGGGTTTGGATGTGATTTTTTGAGATCTCTATGAAATAAGTTTGCTGTTTAGAGTATCTCCATTGTAATGGTTATACCTATGAACGCAAAACCTGTTATTTACAAAGCTTTCTGCTCGAAGTTTGACTGCCTTGCTGCCTAAGACTTCTCAGGAAGCTTTTTTTCTTCTTCCTGTGGACTCTTAATAGTTAATTTCAGAAAATGGAAACTTTACACAGAGTTTAGGTTGTGATTGAATGGAATAGAATGGGGAAACACAAATACTCTTTACCTCAAAGTGTCTTTTCATTTTTTCGGATGTATACCACGTTTTTTTCCTGTTTTTCCACTTTTAAAGCCATAATAAAATGTGCAAAAGCATGATGATAGGAACCTGTAGGAAAACTGTCAGTACTTAATTTTTGTTCAATATGTGTTATATGTTTATGTTTCCTTTGGGTGTGGGTATCTTTTTCCGACTTAAGAACCAACTGTGTTACAAAAACAGATGTAGTGAAAATAAGCAAAAGAAGTCTCATTTCCTTTGGTGAACAAAGTTCACAATTAGCTTGAGTGTAATTTTATGTGTCTTGTACCCTATCAAACACTTCTGCTGACAAAAGGTTGCTTTCTTGGATTTACCACAACTGATAAAAGACCTGTGATGTCAGACAAGAATTTAGCGACACAGAAAAGGGGAAAAAGAGTGGGTCAAATGTAATAACATATTCTAGATGTTATTCCTGCCAACAATTAATGGGGAAATTCATTTCATGAAGCACTGTTTACAGACTGACATCTGGAGGACTTCTCAACTTGAATCACTTCCAGTGTGTAGATTTATGTACTACTATTCCTGCCTCTGCCTCTTTCCCCCCTTTTTCCTTAAATATTTCACTTGTCAGATTCATATCGTTAATTTAATTATGAATGAATGTGAGATATTTTGCTGCTGTGATTTCTTTTAGTACTCCAGGAGCATAGAAACTTAAATGCTTGCTAAAAGGAACATTCAGTGAGTACTTCCTGAAATTAATAGATATAAAAAAATCAAAAAAGTTTTTTAACTTAAAGTATAAGTTCTGATAGAGAAGTCAGTGTAGATACCGTATGTAGAACCTCTGAAGTATTAAATTAATAAGCTTATAGTCCTAGCAAAAAAAGGGTTTTGTTTTGTTGTCAGACAGCTGTCCTGAGTTGTAAAATTTTTTTTCAGTCACAAAATCCGGGTCTACCATGGTTTAAATATTATATTCAATAGTGTATATTTGTACCTTATCCAGTTTCTTTTTCAGTCTAATTAAAATTTGCAATTTATTTTGAATGTTTCACTTCTTTCATTGTGACAATTGTCTTAGTGTGCTCTCCAGTCCTTTTTCCTGTGGGCTGTCGTAGCATGTTGTCAGGGATTGTTGTCTTGAGGATGTGTACCTGTGCCTACTGAAGCAAGAAAATGGAATTTGCCATTAGTTCCATTGGAAGAAGTGGATACTGAATGTGTTGAGGAACACTGATGTGTAGATAGCCACCCAGTCATCCTAACTAGCCCTAGGTATCTGAAAAGGTTAAGGGACTTATGTTTAGCAAATTTGAGTAGTTCCTTCCTGTAGAACATAATACTGGTATTAGAAGAGTAAGGTAAAAATGAGAAGGCACAAGGACCTTGGTCCTGTAAGCCTCACAGTCTCAGAAAGAGTAAAAATATCCCTATTGTATTGCTTTCTTGTCTGGCCAGTCATTTAAATAATTATTTGCACAAGAGCCCTGGTGAAATCCTGCCCCACTGAGAACGAAGGACACGGAGTGCCCTTAAGAAACAGTAGTATTTGAAATACAGTTCATAGGAAACAGTTATTGATATCCTTGCAGAAGTAACACATAATTACTATTCTTAATATTGATGCAGATAGTACTTGTCTGTGTTTTCGGTCTGCATTTTCTTTTTATGCAAAATAATTGTCACTGGTAATATTACAATCCTCACTGTTCTCAAGAAAATAACGTTCTAGAAGAAGTTAATTGTTCTTTTAATTGTAATAACTTCTGATAGTATCATGACAAGTAGGGCTCAATAAATCTCTCACATCAAAATCAAGAGCTGGAAGTCCTTCCTTCCAGCAAGTAGTTGTTGTAGGTAAGGGCAAATAGCTCATACTCAGCGTTGATGAATAATGAAATATTTTGGTGCCAAAAGCCATCATTTCTCAAGGCTATGTAAGTTATGAATTTCAAGTTGTAGAATGAATGTTATAAAAGTTCTTTTGTTTTCATATAGACTTTCAATAGATACTAATTGACTTGGTGAATTTTTACTTATGCTGTTATAAAGTGTTACAAAACCTTTTGAAATATATGATGCCATTCTTAAGGTTTCTTGGCCAAAAGAACTATTAATTTTCTATCCCGTATTTACAGATTAGTGTTTAATAGGGTAGATTTTATCTGAACAACAAGAATGAAAAATATCTAAATTGAATTTTAGAGCACTGCTTTCCATTTCCTCAAATCTCATAGTTTATATTTTAGTCACAATTTTCAAATGGGAACAGAAGTATTGGTTTACTGATATTTATTTTCATTTAGTCTCCAGTTACTTTTATATTTAATGCAATGTCAGACATTACCCTAATTTTACAGTATTTTAAGATGAAGAGATTTTCCTAATTTCTCATTTTCTTCTTCATTCTCATTTGGAGCTGTCATAAGTTGTAAGTCTGCGTGTTGCTGATGCTCCTAATATTCCTTTCTTACTGAAAAAAATTGCTTGCTGTAAATCAAACATAAACCCTGTGATGCATCTTATACTTTCCCTCAGATTGTATTTGCATATAGTAGCTTATGTCTTTACCTTAGCAGCGAAAGTTGCTTGTTAGCTCTTCGTCTGGTAGGAATGAGTATTTTCACAGGATTCACTGGAGCTTTTGTGCTGTACCCTGGCTTATCAAGGTGGTACATTCCTGCAGGACATCATGCATTGGTTTACCAGTGCTTCTGAAACTGCTGGTGAAATGCAACTCTCCTGCTTGAGAGCAGAACCTTATTCTTAACTGTTTTACTAATTTAGTTTATAAGAAGAGAATAACAAGCTGTATGCACTGCTTATGGGGCCTGAAGCAGAACATGTCTTTTCAAAATAGAACAACTCTGACATAAAGGTGAAAAGTCTGTGTGCTCCATTGGGAGTTGATGTGTTGCTTATAAACATATGCTTTCAGAAAACAATAGATAAGTACATGGATTTATTTGCCTGCTAGTGGTGATCTTGGGAGGGCTGTGAGAAAGAGATGGAGCTCAGCTGTGCGCTGTATTATTGGCAATGCACTTACTGAAAGGCCATGTTTTTTTGCTGTGCAATAGTGACACATCCTCCGATGTCCTCACCACAGCTGTTCTGAAAAAAATTTACATCAACCTATTCCACTGCAAGCCGTTGCTGCTATCTTCAGCTGATACTACTACCACATATTTTAAACACAGGCATTTAAACACACTGTAGAGAGAAACTGTAAATAATTGTGTTGTCTAATGAACTGCTTGTAAAACAATATTAAAAATACAAATAATCCATCATGCTGTACATTCTAATTCACTTGAATAAAGCATTGCCAATACAGTGTTATTGGACACTGGAAGTGGCCCCGTGTTTCCATATCTCTAGCACTAAGTAACAAAAATACTGTATTTAATAGCCCATCCAAAAAAAATCATCATGTCGTTCATTCTCTGCAGCAAACTAATAGTCTTTGTAAGGTTTGTCGATTTTGTAAAGTTATTTCATTCACATATAATTACTTTCATTGCAAAAATAGCTCCTAGTAATCTGATCTTTAACACAAATCAAATTATTTTCTATGTTTTATGTGGAACCAGTTTTACATATTCAGTGGTTTAAATACATTCAAACTTTTTTCAAAACGATGTAAGTAGTTGAGGGAAGTTACTGACATAATCAGCCTTCTAAACAACAGTAATAATTTTCTTTAAAAAATGTTTGCTAAAACTATTTTAGTTTCATATATTCCTGTCAGCTGATTTATCACCTCTTTTCCTCAATTATGCACAAGTGACTTTGTTTTGTTATATGAACATTACATCAAGTTTCTTCCATTTTTCAAACTAGGTGGCTGTGCTACAATCCCAGAGTCTGATTTAGAGGAAAGAACCATTATACCGGGCTCCACAGCAGTGTTTTCCAGTCACAGGAAGATCACAAAACAGAAATCTAAGAATGGTAAGAAAAAGAAGATTATGTTATTTCACGTAAAGGTGTACAGCTCATCTTTTCAGAGTGTCTGTGCACATATGAAAAAAATAACATATGTTTCAGGCTTTGTTAGCATGATTTTCAAATTTTCTTACTACAATAGTATGATGTGTAGGATTCTGAGCTTATTCAGCTTCTTCTGTCAGAAATGGTTCAGCTGTAGAGATCAGTCTTGGAATTAAATGGCTACATAATATTTGAGTGGGATTCTCACAGGTTTTATTCACGGCCTCTTCCACAGAGGCAAAATGAAACCGAAGGCATTTTAGTGTAATAAAGACTTCTTTTTTCCTGCTGTATAGCAGTTGCACTTTGTGCCAGCTGATTAAAACATGCTCATTACTTATCTTTTGTGGGGAAACTTCCTAGAATTTCAGAAAAATATTATTGGATATAATAAAATGAAATTATACTGGCTGTAAAATATGCTGCATACAGTGATGACACATTTTCTGGAAAGACTTCATGCTGCCGGGAACTGTGATATAGTGTTGACATATTTTAAAAGCAGCACTGTAAAGTAGTGCACTGCAGTTTAATAAAGTGCCTGGTAAGTTCTCAGGCGTTGACTACAGCAGTTTCACCTTTTGCATACTAAGTTGTACCTTCACTCCTCTTTCTCCTCTTCCTTGTTTGTCCTGTAATGTTTAAGTGTATTTGAATGTTTTTTGTAAATCAGAAGTGCTCATCATAGATGGGTGTTGAAGTCAAGAAGAGCACCTTAGAGGTCGCAGCCAACAATAGTCAGAAAGACCTTATACATCTGCAAAAAACACTTAACTGTGTTTTCAGAATGCATTCAGTAGTTTGTTTGTTGAGCTAACTATTGCACAGATGGGCAGGGAGTTGGAATATGTAGTATAGATAGTTCATTACAATAGCAGAATTTACCTTAGCCAATTTTTAATATTGGGCGGGAAAAAAGGATATCTAACGCTGCAATTTGTAAGGCCATAATGTAATTTAATGCTCAAAAATTAGTATCTGCATACAAAAATAACCTGAAAAAATCCCCTGATGACCTAAAGCTCTGACTTTTCTAGTGTGCTAGTTGCTTGTCGTCCTCATGGACTTCAAGTCATAAGAAGAAGGGAACCTGTCAAAGTTGACATACGTATATTTTAACCTTTGCCATCTATTAAGTACCCTCCTAGTAAAGGAAAAGTATATAATCTCTCTGATGTAGGATACAATCCTGATAAAATTCCAACTTCAGACAACTATACCAATAAATCTCAAACGTATGGCAAGTAATTCCTCTTCTTTGTCTGATTCTCCAGTCTTCTGATCAAGCACATATATGTTCTTGAATAAATTGTGTTCTTCTATATTTAAATAATGTTATTACTGAAAAGACTAGCGCAAGTGGAAAAGTATAGAAATGTATTTTGTGAGATCCAGAAACATCAACATGAGGACCTGCATATCCTACTGTAAGTCTTAGCCCATGATAAAAATTGAGACTTACGTCACATAGCTGGCTGTTGTTGCTTTGTAACTATAAAAGGCAGAATAAAAACTTTGAAAGCTTTTAAAAAGCCATTAGGTTTACAGCCATGTGTTATATGACTGAATTTAATTCATTCATGGTAAGAATTGACTGCCGTCTGCCAGTTAGTGCTGCATTATAGAGAACACCTACAATATCTGCCACTGAGCTGTCTGGAAATTCTAATTGCTACAAGTGTAAGAGCCAAGGGGGCTACTTAAACCTGAAGGTAACAGTAGGCATGAAATCACACTATTTCAGTGTTTTTCTGTACATGGTATTTTTGGACTGAATTCTTGCTCAGGCACCACAGACTGCAGCAAGACCACCAAGATTACAAAGAGTCCTCAAATAATATTTGTTGTGTCTTAAGTATCTAATGTGCAGAAAATAATAGAAAAAAAAGACAAAGAAAGGTAAAAATATTTTTTTCCTTCATTTACTTGTGGAGTTCAAGATTAATTTTGATGATAAATTGAGAAATTTTGGTTTTTTTTTTTTCTTGCAGACAGCTTTTTTCATATCTGTAGCTGTAGAGGTAATTGAAAAGTTATATTGTCTTTAGAGAGGTTTCTGTGTCTAGCTAATATTTTTCATTGGGCTGTATCAGCTAAACCGATATGCTACGCCTAAGCTTCTTTAATGCTCTTTACCATCAAACTGTGGGAATTTTTTGATAGAGGTTTAAATAAATAAAAATGGGTGGAGGCTACAACACCAAATAACTGAAAACTGAAAAGAAAAATCAGTCTCTTTGGGGTCTTTTCAGCTGTAGTTTAGTATGCACACGGACACAATGGCTGATATCCCTGTGCAGGAAACCTGAAGAGAAACATGTCTAATAACAGATTGTATTCACAGAGGAAGATGGAAACCAAAGGGGTAAAGTGGGCTGATCAAGTTAAAATATCTCAGAGGATTCTGTAGATTAGGGGAGAACTTCAACTGGATGCAGTAGACTATACATTGAAACAGAGTAAGAAGTGTAGTTATTTACTTGATCTGTCTGGTGCCATACCAAATCTTATGAATGCGATTTTGTATAGATTGAATTCTATTAATGGTTAAACACAGTGTAGTGCATGGAAAAAACCCCACAAATAAAGGCATAACCAAGTCCCTTTAGTAGGAACACATGTTTCTTTATCAGAATAAAGGGTAAACTCCGATTTTTTCCACTGATACAGATAAAACTCAAGAAGTTCTCAAAAGTACAATTATAGAGGTAGAAAAGCAAAGCAGAACAAAGTGCCTTATCTACTAACAAGAAATGTAACCCCTGAAAACAGAATTCAATTCTCCTCAATTGTTCTGAGGCTTCATCCTGTGCTGGATGTGGTCTCACATCAAGTAATGTGCAGTTTTAGGTGCCACAATATAATAAAGACATTAAGCCATCACAGAGCATCCAAAGGAAGCCTATGAAGATGGTGGTGGTTCTACAGGGGAAGCCATATGAGGAGAGGCTGAGGTCACTTGGTCTGTTCAACCTGGAGAAGAGGAGACTGAGGGGAGACCTCAGTGCAGTCTGCAACTTCTTCACAAGGGGAGGAAGAGGGACAGGGACTGATCTCTTCTCTCTGGGGACCAGTGATAGGACCTGAGGGAATGGCTTTAGTTGGAATAGTTACTTAGGGCAGCAGAAAGTGACATCTAGTACTCATGCTGCAAGTCTGTACAAGGAAATTATGAATGGTTTTAGCCTGATCACAGAGCCTGTTTGGAAGGGTGATTATTGGTACTGATGCTGAAACAGTTCTCACTGATTTTTTTTTTCCTAATCCAAGTATGTGGTGATCCTATAGTAAAGATTAGGATCATGTTCATGATATTTGAAAGTTAATGATCTTATTGCAGTTGTAGGAGTAGCTTCTTTTAGACAGCTTTTGCTTTGAGTGGGTACAAAATACTCCCTTGAACTTTCTCTATCCCAGTGAATGGTTACCTCATCAAGACATTGAGTCTGTGAGCACTGCATTTGAAATAATGTTAGCATGATAAATCACTGCTGATTTAGATCTTGGTGTTTTGGTTAGAGTGAGGACAGAGGCACACTTTGCATTGTGGGCTGCACATGCCTGGTGGAGAGTTTGAATGTAATTTGAAGTTGAGTCCGCTTGTTATATCTTTACTTTTTTCCATGAGCTCACAACTACAATAGCAATGCAGTTATGCTGACCTCTGCTGCAATCACAAGTGAAAATGTAGTGATTGCAGACTCTATGTAGGTTTTGCAGAGTTCTTTTCTCTTTGTTATGCTGTTCCTGCTGTTTTCTTACAAGTTAGGAATTTCTTACTAGTGTTGTAGTTTGCTTGAGAGGTTTGATTTCAAGGAGAAGTTTTGATAAGTTCTAGAAGGTAACAACAGAGATTTGCAGAGCTGCACTTCTCAAGTTCTCACTTGTGCTTAAATATTTTTGATGAAATGAGTTGAAAATGTGGTTTGTCACAAAGAGGTATAAGGAAGTTCTTGTACATTATGGCTTTTTAGAGAAATCTCAATGGTTATAGGAAACAACCTTAACACAAGTTTTTTCTGAACAATTAAATTGTGCTGATGGTGAGCTTTTTGATGCAATAACAGCATATGCATTTATCAGTATACAGCCCTTAAAGTAAGTGTTCCAAATTCCTGATATGCTTTATGTTGCATGCTACGTATTATGAAAGAGAATTTCCTAAGACACGTTTTTCTAACCAATATTCCTACTGAATGTTTTATACAGGGAGGATCTGATTGCTTTTTTATGAGCAAAGTGCTTTATGCTGGAAAATCATGAGTAACTTCACTAAAACATCACTAAAATTTTGGAAAACCAGTTGAAAAGTCTAGTTATGAGTAAGAGAAAGATTGGGCTGAAAAATGCATCCTTGAGTTTTTTGATTTTTTTTTTTTTTGGTTGACTGTTTTGGGGTGTTGGTGGTTGTTGTTTTTGTTGGATTTTTTTGGGTGAAACAATGATGCTGATTATTTTTTAATTTGGTTTATAATTCAGAATTTTGTAACACTAGGAGTCAGGCTTGTCAAGTATCATGTCATGCAGGTATTGCAGTTTACAACTTGTAAAAATTGATTTTTCCTGGCAAAATTTTTCACCAAACATCCTGTAAATCTACCCTGTAAATGATCTACCTAGACAAAAAAAAGTGTTTAATATAAAAGAGAAATATTTGCCTTACTGTGCCATGATAATTCAGAATAATTGTGTCTTCCTGAGAGACCAGCAAAGCATGGCTCAGTATTTACATTTATTGTTTAAACACAAATATTTCTGAGAAACTATTAATGAGACCAAAGGTTTGGACTTGCTACTGCACTGCCACTGTTTTAGTTAAATTCTTTGTATGTTGCTGCCGTGCAAATATTTAGATAACTTAAAGATTAAATTTCAAAGTTCTCACCTTCTATAATTATATTTAGTAAAGTAAATAAACTTTCATAGTTTTAATACTTATAGCATCTAAGACCAAAAACTGCCTCAGCATTTGTATTTGTGTATTGGAATAGATTTTTGAGCTGTCTTTAATTTGAAGCATCTGGCTTATTACTTTCAATTATATAGATAAGCAGCTATACATAGATGACTGTGAGGTTGAACTATAAACTGGTAAAACAAGACATTCTGATGCAAAACACCCTCCAAAGTTGCAACCAAATGTTTTACATCTGTGCATCTTTTCCTGCAAGAATTACTTATTATATTTTATTTTGTTACTTTTTCTCCAGCATTGAATGGCAATGTTCACGTAGATGTTGTAGGTGCCATTTAAGAGAATCTTCCAACTTCACACTTCTAAGCAAAAATTGCTGTCCTCAGTAGCCTGGACGGTTTTAGGAACTATCCCATGAGTCCGGTCCGAAAAGATGCTTAGTTGCACAACCTTGTTAATAAACAAGTTTGAAAGTTTTTCCTTTAGAGGGTCTGGGGACACATTTAAATTTAGCAATGTACCTAAATTTTCTTATGAATCAGAGTTTGCATGAATGCATCACTGCGTGAAACTGCCATCCGTTAAGTAGCTCATCAGAAAGTGATGTAATATAAGATGAAATTTGTGATAGCGTTTCATTTATTTGATTTTAGAAAGGAGTATTCTTATGCACTTGGCTTTCTATAAACAGATGATAAAGAGCTTTTGGATATTAATTGTTGCTAGCTCTCCACTGAGTCTTTTTTTGTGCAGTACTATTCTTAATATTAGCTTTTGCCTACACAAATGAGGAAAGACATATCCTTGAATTTGTTTTGAAGGGTGTTTAAATATGCTGTAAAAACTCAGAAACAGGTTTTTGAAAGATTTCTGTTTGCTCTAGATCAAACATACATTGTTTATATATTGAGCTAATAAATAACCTGAATTTTCAACATGTGTAAGAAAGATACAGATGGCCTTACTACTGTTATTGCAATCATCATAATTTGCTACACTTGCAATCATTTGGATACTGATGTTCTTCCCAATTACAGCAAATGTATTTTCAATGTATGTAGCCAAGCAATTAACTTTTTCAGGTTAGACAGTATAATAGGACAGAAAACAATGAGAATACTAACTGCATTTTGCATGAAATTAAACAAAAGGCAAATGTATAAATTAAGCTAAAGATAATTTTGGAAAAGTGTACATGCTGTCTGGAATAGGATTTCATGCCCACAATGAACTTTCAAAACAATCAGCTGAATGAATCAGTATTGTTAGCAACACAAATTTTTCAGCTGTGCATGGCTACAGTTTTGAAACTGAACTGCTGTCTGAAGTTTGGTTACTAAACTCATGACATAAGTAAGAACAACAGGTCTGACTTCAGACTTATTTTTTTAAATCATTGAAGGCCCAATTAATAGGGGTTATCATGAGGGAGTAAATGTGCTACTGACAGTTTGAGTTCAGTTTCAAACATTTTGAGAAGAGAGTTGCAACACAGTATTTTGTCATTGGTTAACAGAGAATCTTGAATTAGAAACAAATTTGGCAAAAATGTGGAAATTTGTGATGGCCACAGGTAAGTGAAAGCACCTTCAAGACCTAACTCATTAAGTGCTCACTTAGGCATTTGCCATTGGTGTATTGTGGTACTATGAGACTAGATCCTTGTTTCTTTCTGTATGGACATTGCTATGTAATACGAAAGATACCAGGAGCCCACAGCTGTGCCCACCTAATGCTTTAAAATTGCTAAGCTAATTGTTTCCACAAGAAAAGGTGCAAAGAAAATCACTGGGCTACAAAAAGCCTATTTTTCTGGAGAGAGCTGAAGAGATTTATGGAGGTTTTCTTTTCCATAGAGTCTGTTTTTCTAAAGAGCAGTATAGCTTAGGAGATTAATGTGAGAATTCCTTCATTAAGTCAATACCAAATGAAGTGCAGTTTTTTTCTTTTAGCAGAACCTTGTATATGTATCTCCTCTGAAATGCAATATAACACATGAGAATACAGAA
The DNA here is from genome assembly GCA_013399895.1 of Serilophus lunatus. Lineage (NCBI taxonomy): Eukaryota > Metazoa > Chordata > Aves > Passeriformes > Eurylaimidae > Serilophus > Serilophus lunatus. The sequence continues at coordinate 1,537,607 of VXBA01004877.1, read as the reverse complement.
AGTCTTAAATGTGTTCTGTTATTTGCAGATTTTAGTATATTATAATGTATATTACACACTACAGCGAGTAAAGAGATCAATCTCTGTGTTTAACCCATGCCATTGATTGTAGTAGTGTTTTCCAAAATGTTTCTATTCAAAGGTTAAAGTCTCTGACTAATTCTGCTTTGTTTCCTGACTGTCAATGTAACAAAGAACTGACAAAGAACTGAGGGGTACTTTACACTCTGCTTCATGGGTTGTCTCAGAATTTGCTGTGTTAATGAACAAGTCGTGGTATAGAGAGCCTGAAAATTTTCCCTTTTCCTTGTAATGGAAATAATTAGGGGGTTTTGTGTTTTGCTTTTCATTTAAAAAAAAAAATTCAAAGGCACTCTTAAAATTATTAACAAAAGGTTGCTATTGTTGCAGTTAGGGAGCAATAAAATGTGATACACGGTGTAACAACATGCTTGTGGCCATATCCATAGCTTTTTGGAACCTATGAAAATGCCTTTAATTTTACCAAGACCTGATCATGAGAACTCTTGATGGATAGTAGAAGATAAGGAGCACATAAAAGATGGGTTGAGAAGAAAGGGCATGCTAAATGTGGAATAAAATGAAAAATCAAATCTAAACACATTTTTAGGAAATATGGGTAGGTCATTTATGCAAGAAAGGGGAACTCTGTAGCACACTGGAAAGAATCAAAAAAGAAAAGTTTAAATGCTTTTCGTGTGACTAGATATTGGTTTTCATATTTCATCGGCAATTATCTTGCGTAAGTATGAGCTTAGGAGAAGTAGATGATTGTCTATCACTAGGATTCATTCGCTCTGTCATCTTCTGCCAGTGAAGATGGGCAAGATGCAAACTACTCTAACTTTTTTGTTATTTGCTGCTGCTTACTTTTTCTCTGTGATTGTGAAGGTTAATGCTGTTTTCCTAACTAGAGTTTGTAAGATTTCTTGTGTTGTTTTTGTTCCCTCACACCAGCTATTTCCTCCAACATATCAAGTGTTGCCATCTAAAGTGCACACTGCAAATATGCCCACCATTTTATTTTTTTTCTGCTAAATGTGAACTGCTAGTTACTGTTTTCTTTAGCTCTGGTGAAATCTTTTCACTGAATACGCAGTAAAACTTGTTTCTCAAGACATCTGTTTTTCCTCCTAATACTGACTCTCCAGTTTCCCCTACATAAATTCTTGTACCTAGTTTTTTGTTTAACTGGGAAATCATAATTTTGTTCAGAACATGGATAGCTTTGAATTTCACATATTGTTTGGATCAGTGTGTTATTCCTGACTTCACTTCTTTTCTCAGATCTTGGGTTGTGAGATAGTACATAGGTATCTGTGCTACTTTCTTGACATTATAGAATGGGATCTATAAAATATACTTTCTGCTGTTGATTCCTTGTTTATTTGTGTTAGATATTAATGATTCCTATATGTTCTTGTCAGTCTTTGATTGATATAAACATTTCATGCTGGTTTAGTTTCTAATGAGGTATTATTATTTAAAAAAAAGGAGAGAGAAACTGATCAAAACATTATTTGAATGCCCGTTCAACATTCTGAGCCAAGAAGAATTTAGAAGCTGCCAGGTCTATTATTGAATCCTTCTCACTTTTTCATAGCCTGGACAACACGGTTGGCAGGCAGAGGAAAATACAGACACTTCTGACTTCTACCATCCATCTTTTTTATATAAAGAGGTAATTACAGAATCACAGAATTTACAAGGTTGGACAAGACCATTGAGATCATCGAGTCCAACCTATTACCTAACATCCCATCATCTAAATCATGCCACTAAGTACCTCATCCAATCTCTTCTTAGACACGTCCAGAGATGGTGACTCAACCACCTCCCAGGGCAGCCCATTCCAAAGTGAAAAAGTTTCTGTGAAAAAGTTTTTCCTAACATCCAGTCTAAACTTCCCCTGATGCATCTTAAGGCTGTGTCCTCTTGTTTTGTCACTGGTAGCCTGAGAGAAGAGACTGACACTCACTTGGCTACAACCTCCTTTAAGGTAGTTGTAGAGAGCAATAAAGTCTCCCCTGTGTCTCCTCTTTCCAGGCTAAACAACCCCAGCTCCCTCAGTTGCTCTTCACAGAGCTTGTGTTCCAGTCCCTTCACCACCCTTGTTGCCCTTCTCTGGATGCATTCAAGCATCTCAACATCCCTCTTAAACCGAGGGGCCTAGAACTGGACACTGTCCTTAAGATGTGGCCTAACCAGTGCTGAGTACTGAGGAAGACACGGGAAATATTCAATAGCACAAAACAGAGCCAAGCACTGTGCTTTAAGATCTTCTCTACTGTTGAAAACCAGTACTACAAGTTTTAAGAAATCTCCAGAGTTCATTGAACACTCCAAGGAGGAGTTCTTTTGATGCAGAAGCTCCTAGTTGGAATTGTGTGGCTTATGTTTCATATAAAAGTCACATTACACATTGTAAAGGTTACTTCTGTCCTCAGGCCATTTCACTGCCTTTCTCAGAGTTCGAAGTTAGTATTAGTGTAATTATTTGATATATCAGTATGAGTATCAGTTATTAGTTAAATCAGGGGTGAGCCCTTAAATTGCTTTCCCAGGTCTTTTTTTCCAGGTTACTCAAAATACTGAGACTCACTTTATAGCTTGTCAATATTGGCCACCAAAGGGAGATTAGCTCTAGATCTTTAGGAACTTTGCTGGAAAAAAAATGACATTGTGGAGGTGTTAGAGGTTATTTTCCAAAATACCTTCTTTTAGAAGTAATGTCAGTGTCTTGTGCCCCTTTCTCGTCTCACCATTCCAGAAGGCAGACATCCATATTATGAGCTAATGGCTTAAACTTTCTTCAGAAAAAAGAAAAAGGACTGTTTTTGAGATACAGGATTGCATGAAGCACCTGAAACTGCTAGGATCAGTTCTCTCTCCCTGAGGGCTGACTCTGCAACCTCTTGAAAAATAAGGCATTTGAATGGAAACAGTGACTCTCATTTAAAGGACTGCTGACACGCCTCAAATGAGGGAGCCCATTCTCACACACTCTTTGTTGGAGAGTGTTACTGGAATTACAAATAGGTTTTCCATGTCATCTTGTGAAAATTACCAATGCAATGATAAGTTACTTTGGAGCTTTGCAAGAGCTTTGAATTGTCAAAGAATGGGTATTATTGGTAATAAGGATGATGTATATTGCTACAGAATTTTTTCTCTTCATTATTTGAATGAAATATTTAAAATGCTACTGCACCATCAAAGTTCTACAATTCACAGCTTTTCTGAAGTGGCAATGTGGTTGCCATGCTTGTACTGATGCCTTGGGTTTTTTTCCTTATATTCTAACTTCGGTGGAGAATTAAAATGTAGCAGTTATTGACACTTTGACTAAAGGTCATTCAGTTCTTCTGATGTTTTCTTTTTCAAGGGACACATCAGTTACAATAACAGAATTCAAAAAGATAGGCTTCTAGCTCTGATTCAAGTTCATCACATCGGATGAGCATGTTTGGATGGCTTTGTTAAAGAATTGTTTAGTGCTTTGAGACAAAATAATAATACACTTTAGGAAGACTTCCACAAAAGGGACAAGCAACAGCAGAGCAGTAGTCCTTGTTATTAAAATCAACAGTTCCAGCAGTGCAGTTCTTATTACTTATCCTGAAGTAAATAGTAATTTTGTCAGCCTCATCAAATATTTATCAGCCATCTCTGTTAAGCACATTCTAATTCTGATTTATTTTATATTGTTGTACTCCACAGAGTATCCTCTTGGCTTTTTCACCTATTACAGTAATTTTGTATTCTTGTGGTTAGATGTCAGTCTAACCAATTTAGTATTAGGCCTCCCGAAGTGTTTCCAAAAGTAGGATATGAGGCTGAAGTAGAAGTGAATGAAAAACAGTGTAAGTGTTGAATTTCATAATAGCTACTGGAATATATGACCAGAAGTACTCCTACTGCATGAAGCAGTGCTGGTGTGTATTACCACCTTGTTATGACATAAGTCTATCTGTACCCGTACCTCAGTGTTAGTAAGCGGTATGTTAGTGCATAAGGCTAAACAAGTTCAGGTCTTTGGAAACATATGGCTGATGCAAAAATAATTTGTATTTCCTAGAACACACTTTGGTTTCAAAGTTTGGTTCTATTTTAAAGGGAAAAATAAAAAGATGTTTCAAAATGTTCATTAGCACAGGATGTGATATCTGAAGTGGTATTACAGCTAGGTCCAATTCCTTTCATTCCGCCCTTAAAACAAGTGTTTTTTTATCACATACTTAGCTTGCTCAGTTCCTAAGTAGAGTAAAAAAAATTGTGACACCAGTTAGACCATATTACTTTTCAGCTCACTGTATAGCTCCTATCTAGTAAGACAACAAATAAGAGATTACTTAAATCTGAACATAGTTAACCAAATCTGAATTTAGTTGTCTTTAAAATTTCTCTATGGCACCCTCCTCGCCCTAGGGAAGGACCTTGCCTTCATATTAATAATAAGTTGGATCGGTGATTGTATTTTTAAAATGTATTTTGGCTCATAGATGTCAGAGCTGACTTCAGGTCTGGTGTCCTAAGTGTCATGGACAGACTGATGGGCTGTGTGGCACTCTGCAATACCCTAACTATGTGTTAGCACCCTGGAGAGAACTACTTTAAAAGTTCACTTTCTGGAAAGTAGCCCTAGCAAAATGTGGTAACTTGGATTTTGATGTGATCTCAATCCTGTTCAAAAAAACCTTAAATGAGAATGTTTGGACAAAAAAACCCTAAAATTATATGCGGTTAGACAGAGGTCTCCTGTAGCTCTGTTTATCAAGAAAATTTTGTTCTTTTCCAGCTTAATTCTGGTGTATATATTCCAGCAAATGCTATTTTTTTAATGTTCATGAGTACTTACAGTTTGAAACTTTGAAACTGACAACTGCTGTCAGTGCTGGTGAGAAAGATGAAAAAGAAGCGAGATGAGAACAGGGGATGGAAGAAAGTAGCACAATAGAAAGTTAGAAAAATAGAAAGTACGCCATATGTTTCACATCACATGGATATTAGTTCTCTCCCCTGTATTCCTAATTCAGCAAAGTTTTTAGTTGTGAAAAGCATGATTAAAAACATGCATGCTTTCACCTGGCCTGCACTGCTAGGAGCATTAAGCAAGCAATCACTGCAACTGTTCCTAAGGACATATTGCACAACGCGCCTGAAAAGATAACTTTTGCACAGCGAGGCTGCCAGCAGTATCTAGGTTAGCTAGCTGAGAACTAAAATGGTCGTTTCTGAATGAGCTGTGGCCTAGATCAGGGATGTTGCCATGGCTTTATTTTCTCATCTTCTTAGCTACCAAGTGTTTTTCTATTCATCAGTACCAGTACTACTCTTTATATGACCCGGTGATAAGGCAGCTTTGGGGAGTTGAATGGACTGAAACTTCATCCTAAATGTAGTTAAAGCGGCTTTTTTTTTAACCATAGTCTTTATCCATTATAGTTAGACCCTCAAAAACAAAAGTTACTATTTTATGGGGTCAGTGAGCTGTGTCTACAGCTGCAATGCTGCTAGATCTGCAGTGGAGGAGGTTGATACATGTATCATGATGCATGGAGGAGAGCATGACTATCCATGTGGCAGCAGGCCATAGGTATGTCAAATTAAGTAATACATGAAATTGTGTCCCACCTTGTGACTTGATCAGCTTCCTGAATCATTCACAGTGTTGCAGGACCATGAATGCTGAATCAACAAAGGAGATGGGAATGGGGAAGCCACGGCTGCCTCAGGTTACATTAACTTAGGCCGCCACAGTAGCTGAAGCACATTCAGACCCTTAATAAACAGGAGCACTAAAAAAAGAATGCAGAATGCTACTGGGATTTTTTAAATTTTCTGCTATGCCTTATTAAGTGTAGTTGTAAAGTTTTTCTGAGTTCTCTTACCCAGTGAACCGGTAATGGAAATACTAGTTTATGCTGTGGAAGGTGGTTTGCATATGATGGGGTGTGTGCCTCTTCATTCTTCACAGTCCATTGTGCCAGAACTCGTTTATGTTTTTTCCTGGCAATTTTCTCACAGCCCTAAAATTGTGGACACAGGACCTAATCCAGTGAAGTTCTTGAACATATACACTGCCAAAGATATGTAGTCTCACTGGACTTACTAGGGAGAATAGTAGGCAAAGTGAAAATGCCCTCTGATTTTTCTATATCAACTGTATTTTGGTCTTTCTTGGAGTAAAAATGGTTTTAAGCCCGAAATAAATGTCATATTAGGACAGTTGCTTTCCTATTGTCTTTAAAATTTCCTTGGTTTTGTCAAATGGAGAATAGGTCAAGACTTCATCACGAACATGAAGCTAAGCCAACATGTAAATACCCTCAAGTAGCAGTTTTGGCATTCTGGAATATTTGCAGCTAAATTTTAGGATAATAAACTGTTCAAGGTCTATGTTAGTTCATTTTCTCTGAAATACAAATTTTATTCTGGATGAGTTCCAGATGTCTGAGTGTAGAAATCAACTGGAATGGTCTAAAGTTAAATATCATCCTTTTCCCTTTCCCTCCCCCTCTCCCCCTCTCCCCCTCTTTCCTTTGTTAATAGGGCTTTTCAGGGAAGCTGTCTGATAAACACAGTAATAACAATAAATGTGACTTAACACACACAAAAAAATTTCATTTGCTTTCTGTGCTCATTAAAAGTCATATGTCAGTTGTTGTGTTTCACTGTTTCTTTTCTGGATCCTTAATATTTTATATTTATAGTTAGGTAATGAATCTTAGCCTATTTTGTGTACTCTAATGCAAAGGAAACTTGAAAACACAGACCATTTAGCCAAAACCGAATTTTTCCCCAATAACTGTATTCCCCTCCTGTGATGACCCTTAAGACTTGTTTTTCTTTTTTTTTCCTGTTGGTCAGTTTTGTCTTGAAGTGATGCCCCTTTTGATCCCACTTGGTCCTTTTCATTTCCCAATCTTGGAGTCCTTTTTCTTCCTGGGGAACATTAACTTCTGTTTGGTGCTCAGCTTGTAATATTCAGCAGAGATGCAGAAGGTGCTGATGGTTATTGGTAGTTACAAAAGCAAAGGTGATCAGGACTGCTGGATTTCCTGTACAGATATCATGGCTGCTCTGCATATTCAGTTCTGTCATTTTGTAGTCTGAATTTCATTCAGAAGAATTAGCTAACTATTTCTCAGTGTGTTGCTTGTTCCTGAATTTAAAAGAGTAATCATAGGTGGCACGTAAAAGTTACTGTATTATGCATATAGAAAGGTAGTTGAAATAAATGCAAGATTTCATTAATTTGGTCAGTCATTAGAGCATGTCTTCCCCAAACTGATTTTTGTCTTATATGTATTTACTATGCTTTTGTTTCTTCTTTCAAATTCAGGTTCATTTATTGAACAATATAGGTCAATGTCTATCAAGGTTGCCATACCCTCTTAGAGCTGAGCATTGTTCTCATTTCCTTTTGCCCAAAAGAATGATCCTAACCAAGGTTACATCCCTGAACTTCTCCAAAAGAGTTGGGGAAGTAAGTGCTATTAATACTAGTAAGTACTAATTTTGTTACAAGCAGGAGTTTACACATGGACAGCTACAAATAAGTCAACAGATCAAAGACTAGTTAATGGAAGTAATAACTATCCATTCAGCTCAGCCTAGAAAATCAAAAAAGGAGTCTTCAGATTTATTTCTGTAAAACAGTGAGAATACATCTGTGGAAAAGATAACAATGAAAGTTGATATCAAAATTAAAAAGTAATATAAGATAAATTATGTATTTTCAAGCCATTTTCTAGTTCTCAAAGTCCTTAATAAATCACTATTTAAACCACAAATGATTTTTTTTTTCTTTTCAACAGTTAACAAAGTGTAATCTGAGTGTTAATATTTTTAAGCCACAAAAGGAGGTGGGGAGGTCTCCCATCCTGCCTTCTTTTCTGACATCCCAGTCACTAACTCTCTGAAAGTAGATGTTTCATGCTGGTTTGCTCACCATGATCTACTAGCACAGGAAACTAGAAGTTGGATTTGAATTCTTGAGGTAGGTTTTTAAAGCCATTTTAGATCTTTGGAATGTGAATTTGTTAGATATGTATTGTTATCCCTATTGAAGAACACATGGTGATGTACTTTGTTCTAAAATACCATAAAGAAAATCTGTTTTTGTAGCAAATGGGGATGAGTTTTAAAATCTGCAATAGACATTAAGCAATGCATGTTGCCTGATTTTTGTCATAAGTAACAGTTTCAGGAGAGACTATTCTTGGCAGGCACTGCTTGAAGTAGAATTAACAGGCTCATCATGATGATAGAGAACCCAAGAGATCTCTCTTTGTATAGATATAAAATAACCCACAAAACTTTCCACAGGAATCTCTGTATAGACATTCCTTTATTTTGTGGATCTCTTTTCTCCTTTCTCAGAAAAATATCTGCCTGTCAGTCCTGCCTGTTTGTATGCATTTGTCCTGTGATATGACACCTCTTTTCACCTGCCTTTCTAGCAGAAACTGGAGTCTATATTTTTTGATTGTTTTGGCAAGATGCAATTTGCCTCATATTGCATTGAATTTGAGAAATTTGTAAAAGATTTACTTGGTTTTCCAACACAGAATTTTAATCATTGGAGAAGATAATGTCTTGATAATAACAATGTCTTGATAATGTCTTGATAAAGTAATGAAAGAACACTGGGACAGTGATAAGCAAACTGATTTCTCAGGTATTTTGGTGATGGAAACATTGGCACTGGACAGGTTGTTGTGGCATAGGCTCAGATCTTTTTCTCTTGCCAAACTCAGATTGAGTGTATTAATTTCATTTAAGGATAGTATCCATTCAGGTGAGATCAGAGACAATCTGATGTTGTGATTAAAGGAGCCTTAGTATAGATCAATGTACTGAATAGTGATGCTTTAAAATTATTTTATCATTAATTTATGAAGTGAGAAAATATTTTGAACACTTATGAAGTCTAGCTTTTCCAAGACTGAATGAACTCTGAATCCATTTTCAGTATGATTAAATCTTGTCCTGTATAACAGACACCTGTCAGCAATTTTTGTTTTTTCTTAGGTCCATGAGTGATTAACACCATCATAAAGAAATGTTTTTCAAAGGTAAAGAGAAATTCAACAAAAAATTTTTTTTCAAGTAACAAAACGGAGAAAAACATCAAAGTGCCTGCTCCCCCCCCTCTCCCATCCAGCAAAGTGCGTGAAGACATTAGAAATTCAGTATTCTGCTCTTTGTTTTTTGCCATGCTTTTAGATGGTGTGTTAAATGGCTAGGTATTTAATAGGAAGGGAAAATGGTAGCTGAGTACCATTGGGGAGGTTTAGCAGAAGTGGAAACTTAAGACCACCGGCACTGGCAATGCAATACCAAACACAATTAGTACAGTTTTGTTTGAGTATAGCTAAGGTTGATAAGGTTGATCCAAGATAAAAAGGGTGTGAATAAGAAAGTATAAACTTTTCCTCCTTTGGAGTATATGCAGAGATCTGTGGGATGCTTAAATGGTGCATTTGGAATTTGAAAGTATGTTTAGCCAAGTACATTACTAAGCATACAGTGTAATAAAGAAAACAATGCTAGCCATTTGTGTAAGATGTGTAATACATAGTTCTTATGCTTATGTGAGTTGAAATACATGTCCTCCCCCTTCTGTCTCTTTAATTCTACTGAGCGCAAGCAGTGGAATGAGGCAAAGCTGCCAGTATCTTATATTTCATTTGTTAAAACTTTAAACAAAAATGTCTTAATAAATTATGAACATTTTAAACCTCTTCTGTAATGAGCTTTTGAGTTATTTTAGATATAATGTATTATTTGAAGGTTTATGCCTGTGTAGTTTTGCATTCAGCATCAAGATCTGTATAAGATTTTTGTAGAACTATTCATGTTTAATTGGAATGTTTATCCAAATATTTAGGTTTTTACTTAATTGATTAGAATTGGAAAGAAGCAGACTTCTGCCTTTTCCAAAGGTCAACCCTACCAGATACCCAGCATTTTAAAAATGGAGAAAAAAGAAGACAAGTTTCTACTGTCGTCAGTGAATCCACAACCTAGAGTTTTGTCCAACTGACTTCACTATTCAGTATAGAAAAAGTAGATGGCATAGTATTTTCTTAAATTCTTTAATTACTGCTGTTGGTTACTGTTTGTTAACATATAGATACATATCCAATATAGTCAAGATCATTGATACCAAGAATAGGTTTTGTCTTGAATTAAATGCATTTTGCATCAAGCATAAAGAGCTAAATTTTGACTGCTTACTTCAGGCCCCTAAGAAAGTGTTTCAGCATCTGTAAACTTTGTTTCAAGCTTGCTCAATCATTCTACCTGCATTAGCAGCTTCCGGATACGTAGTGAAGACAGCAGTTTCCTCTGAAGAACTAGTGAATGTACCCCTATCTTTCTGTGGATTATAACAGGGCTTAAGTGCCATTCAGAGAGCCATTTGGCATTGGGGGAAGCTCTGCTAGGTTCAGGCATTCATGTCTGAATGTGTCTTTGCTTTGGAACTTCTCATGCCATGCTTGCACATTGAACTAGTCTCACCTCAAGCATTTCTGTGAGCCACTTCTCTGCACAGCTGCAAAATTGTTTGAGCCAGTCCTGGAAAGTTAAAAGGTGAGGGTTGGAAGAGTGCAGTTGCCTGTTTCAGAATCAGTATTGCTTATGCTCTTTTACTGCATTTGTAGAAGTGTAGCATCAGCAGGTTATCTCTCTGCCTGAGGCTGTGGATACTAAGCTCTTTTAAGTTGAGATGCTAAAGAGCAAGGATGAGTGAAAGGTAAAGTGCTGTTTTGTACAGTTTGCAGTACTTAAATGCAGGTGCGTATGACAGTAGGCATAATTTGTGGTCAAATAGTGATTGTAATGGCTATACTAAACAGTGCAGGGCAGAAAACCCTCAACATTTGTGGAAGGAAATATTTTGTGTGGAAAGCTTGATGTTCACACTATCTATATTTCAGGGTGTTTCACTTCCGGCTCTCTCTAATCTGGTCAAGTGGACTCCATTAGTGGTTGGAGTACATTTTCTAGCATTGTTCCATCTAAAAGGACTCTCATGAAAAATGTATTTTGACCTCAAATCTCACTGTTTTTACCTACATACCTATAGCTTCCCCACTCCTCCACCTCTCCACTCTGTTGGAATAGGAAATGTTGCTACATCATTGATATTCTACTTAAAGTAACTTTTCTTAGTGCATCTATCACTGTTTTATAATGTTATAAGTTGATTTTTTGTAGAAATGTATAGCAATATAAGTTTAAAATACCCCTGAACATTCTTGTCTGATAAGGGCTATCTTATTGCATGAAGAACTGGCCAAATGTGTCTTTATCAGTGGAATGAAATGTAAGCTGATCCATGATCAGCTTCTGGAAAACACGTCCTTTTAATAAAAACTTATCTCTTACTGTCTGATACTGGTTTAGTTTGCCTTTTGCTACCTTCCATTACCCTCTTATAAGGGTATGAAACACACTTTGCAAAAAATGATCAGCTTTTCATTGTGTTTTGTGGATGCCCAGTTAAGCTGGTCTTCGTGCAACAATCACATTTACAATTGTCATTCAGTGTCTACATCTTTGATATAAGCAGAATAAAAGTTAACTAGGTCACATGGTGTCATCTTTTTAATTTACAGACCTTTGTATAAATCCATAAATTACAGTAATCAAGTGATGATGAAATTTTAGAATTCTTCTAGTCTCAGAGTTTAACTCTAGTCAAATGCTATGGGAAATTTTGAAAGTCTCAATATCCTTTTGAAACTAGCTTTTTATTTTATTGCTCAACTGCAAAATTTCGTGGTCACTTTACACTTATCTGTCAATGAAATGAACATTTACAGCACGGTTGGGCCACTTCAGGGGTCATGTACTGTTTAAGAAAGAGTGGGGTACTCTATAATTGCCAAATATCTAGACAGTTAGATTTTCACATGGTTGAGATTTTTTTCAAGGGTTTTTATTAGACAATACTATTTTATCACATTAGATTGCTTTATGAGTTTATTGGTTTTTGACCAGCTTGAACTTTGATATGACTTGATCCTCTGTATCATCTACATGCAAGCTTGCCCTGCCTGAGTTCTGTTTGCTGGCCTTTCAGAGCCCTTATTTCCTTTTCTAGGAAGCAAAGAGACTCATGATGTCTCTGGCCAGCTGTGCAGGTACAGGTATGACATTGATCCATCTGCACCTATCTACAAGGGATTTCTTAGCAGTTCAGTTAGGAATGGAAGGGACCATACTTCTTATCTAGGACTGTTATATTGCATCAACCTTCTTCCCTCTTTAAACCCACTTTTTAGCTGAAATTTTCATGCTTGTAGCATCCAATGGATCTGTATAACCACTGAGGAAGATACTCATCTGTGTCTGAGTAGCATCTATTTATTTTTCTTAAATGTACATATGTAGAGAAGAAGCATGAAAGTGTTTGCCGTAACCAGTTTTCTTATCCTTTCTGTCTCTTTAGACTAATAACTTCATTTTTCTCAGTCTGATTTAAAATTATTTCTTCGGACAAGGGACAAATACAGCTGTGTCTTATTAGGTTTAAGCATCTAAACCTCTCTGAATCAAACCCATTTACTATAAACAGAGATTGTCTTTGGAAAAGTGTTTCTTCAAAGGCACTTTCCCGTAGACATTGCTTGTCTGATAATCAAAAACTTGTCTCACAAGAATGATGCTCAAGGAATATTTTTTAACTCGCATTTCTCTTACGCAAATTGATGTTTTGTTTGGTTTTATATTCTCTCATCTTGTACTGTGTGATAAAAAGAGGCATACTTTAAAAAAATAGAACAAAAACATTGAAGATTCATTATATCAGCTTTTAGGATCAATTATATTTGTGTAGCCACTTCTAGTTTGACCATTTATATGCATGTTTTTAATATTACAAACAGAATATTGAAAGGTTGCAGCAAAATTCTGTGCCTATTTTGGGCCCTGATCATAAAGCTGTAACAATAATGCAGCATATAAGAAGTGGTGCTATTCATTGGTAGGTGTTTTGCAGAACTGAGGACCAAGCGATTTCTGATCTTTCTAGTTTATCCAGTAAATATTTCTCTCTGCTGTTGGTTTAAATGTAGAAGCATTTTGAAGCCAAAGCACTTCATTACAACTAGAGAGCTGTGCTTTTTAAGTATTTTGTTATAACTATTTTTAAATGCAGCATCCATACTTGTTCTTGTGCTATGTACCATGAATTTGTGATTCTCTGTTTTTTTTTTTGGTGAAGTATATAAAACTATATATTTAAATAAAGAGTAGGACAAACCCTCAGTTTTTGAAGTGTTCTTATAGTTTCATTTTTCTTTAACTTGGTATGTGAGAAACATCATGATGTGGTCTATTGTGTACTGATTGATTGATAGAATTATCCTCTCTACTTAAAATACTACATCTCTGTCTGTTTCCTTTATATTATATTCAATTATCATAATGAGTGATGTAAATTGCACTGATTCCCATTCTTAACTCAAGCAGAAGTTTAAACACCTACATCAGGAAAAGACTTAGAAAGGAAAAGATAACAAAATTGACTTGATAATTAGTCCCACCATATAACTTCATGGTTTTGATTTAACAGAAAGCTGGGGCCTAATTAGAGAGAGGGTTTTTGTTTTGCTCTACCTCCACTTGACATTGGTCAGGTTGGATGGCTTTGTGTGTTTGAATTTGTCCAGAGACTTCTGAAAAAAACAAAAAAAACCTCATGGTTTTACAAACCTGGTGGCTTTAAAGGAAAGCATTTTGCATCTGTGCTGGTATAGGCAAAGGTGATTTAATAATTTGATAACTTCTACTCTACAGAGAATAGAAACCTCAATTAGAGTTTTGGTTTAATCAAGTTTGTAGATTAATTTGGCTCACGTGGATCAGATCTGTCTAATTATAAAACTCTACAGTAGATTAAAGGGCATTGAAGCATACCTGTTACTAATGAACCTCCCACAAATCTTTTTTGTTTTAAATTATTTTGGTTGCTCCAAATTTCATTCTAACAGAAAAGCCTTCAGACACTGAAGTATAAGGATCAGTTCTTTGGAAGTCTCAGAAAAAGTATAAGGAACTCTCTCTTTTTTCATCTTCTTTTTACCTTAAGGGGTTGTTTTTGAAAGATGACGTATAATTTTGTAGGAAAAAATTTATATTTACTGTCTAATTGCAAAGCCGTGTTTTGGAATTTAGTGACCTACCTACTTGATTGCACCTGCCTAATAGGTATTTAGATGACTAACCCCCTTAATTTGATTCTCTAGTCAAATGCAAAAAGAACTCTATTCGACTGAAATATTCGGAATTGAAATAAAAGTAAAAAATGGTGCTAGCTTTTCTTCCTCTGTTTTTTTTTCTAAAAGTCTGTGTAAGGTTGTTTACCAGGATTTTATTACTGTCTTCTCTGGCTTCAGCCTTGATGAAATTTGATTTTATTAGCTTTCACTGACGTTATGGTTTCTGACATTTCTTATTTTGACTGATAATATTGTAATGAAAAGGTCTGTGTGTGTGGTGTATTTAACTGTGGTGGAATTTTACTTTCCATTTGTATTCACGTATTTTTGTTTTCTGTCATACAGGTGGTATGTTAAGTGGAATAAATGGTTGCAGTGATATTTTCAAAGTTGCAGTCACTGTTTTACTGGCGTGTTTAATACATTTTGAAAATGCATCTTTTTTAAAAAAAGAGACTAGCTTCTTGTCTTCAGTGCTTCTGATTCATAACCCATTATGTCCCACACTAAACATAGCCTTGCTCATTTACACTGATCTCATTCCAGGAATGTGTTGTGTAACAGCTGGCAACGCACAACCAGAGGCCTGATCTCAAGAGCCTGCAAATTGTTTCAGCAGAAGCTGTATTCTCTTAGGACCTTGCATGCACTGTTTGGCACTTCCCAATGGCACCTACTGACTGTCCTTCTGATACCCTCGTGCTTCTCTATCACCCGTGAATATAGTGCTGTCTCAAAATTTTAATTTGTGTTCTTGTTGTCTGCATGTGTCTGTTGCTGTTATTTAAGTAGGCAGGAAGGGAGTTTTCTCTTGAGATATGGAAGCAAGTTGCCAACAACAAACTGCATCTTCAACTTTCCGCTCGAATTACTTTTCTACTATTGTCTTTCTGAATTGTCTTCTTTTCTGAAATTATATACCAGGTTATTGTTCACTGTGCTCTGTCATTGACAATTGCTGGCTGTTTTACATAGGCAATGCCATGAATAGTGAAGATAGGGAGTGCAATTACAGATAAATGTTGATTGAGATACTACACAGATTTTCTTACACGGGAAGGTTGTTGGTTTATCTTTTTATTTTTTATGTCTTTGTACTGTACTCTTTGAAGCCACCATGAAATGATCCACTTGACAATAATTATTTTTCAAGAACAATTTACCTCTTCATTTTTAAATTAAGATACACAGTAGATTATCTGTCTATTAGATCACATAGTCCTCCTAATGGTGTATTGAACTGAAATTGATTTCACAGTATCCCTTTTCTAAAGACAAGATTTGAAACACCTATTTTGATGCTTAAAATAAGACTTAGAAGAAGTGGACAAAATTCTTAAGAAAACAGTGGTGAGTTCATGCTCTGCCTTGGCTTTAGAGATGTCTTAAATGCACTAAGAAACTCTGTTGGACTTAGAGTTCCCCTTATTTCTCTACCTTTCACCAGGAAAGGGGAGGCTGTGCCTGAATATTCCTGGAGTTACATTCTCCAAGTATTACTAAAACACACTCCCAGCATCTTTCAGAGGAAAACTAAGGCAGGACAGGTATACGTGTTCAAAATTAGAAGAAGGGTTTGTCACAAAGAGACAACTGTTACAATGACTTTCGTCAGTGGAGAGTTCTGCTGTTGACCCACTCCAACCTGAGAATGTTGTTAGGCAGTAATGCATTAAAAGCATGACTTGATGGAAGAAGTTTTAACACATGTAAATACAATATTTCCTACTTGCCATCCTTACACACAGCTTTTGGGGTTTCTGGGTCCTTTATTTTGAAGGTATTTTGGTGTATCCGTAGACTATGTTAGATAAGTGACCAGGATTGCAATCTGAAACCTGATATCCACTTCTTGGGTATTTCAACCTTTAACTTAGAGATACCTGAGAAGGTACTTGATCTCTCTCACAGATCCAGTTCAACTTTTGGCACCCTGGTCATCCAATCTGCAGAATCAAGTGTAGAATAAATTTAACTGCTATGTTGTTATCTCATGTTTTTCCAGCCTGATCTTTCAGATTCAGGTTTGCAAGTACACTTAGGGAACTTCTTTTCCCCTGGATTTGGGTTTTTGCTACGTGTACTTATGAATGCATATGTCTGTGGAGTGTTGTTTGAGAATGGAACTTTTGGAAAGGATCTGAATGCCAAGCAGATGGATAATTACTTCTGAGGAAGGGAAGGAGAGAGACAAGAAACTCTGAGGCCTGTCTTGATTGTGGCAGGAATACAAGAGAGGCAGACAAATACAGTTTTGGGGCACCAAAAAGAACAGTGAGGACAAGAGAATTTGTCTGGGGAAAAAATGAAGCCCATATGGATTTCTTTTAGCTGTTTTCCATTGCTGAGTTCTGCCTTGTTTTGGTTTATAATGATTTTCCAAGTACAACATACTTAAAAATAAATCATTGTTTTCATCAGAGTTTATGCACTTGCAGCCCTGATTCTGCTTTTAAAGTGCAGCTGTTGAGAATCACTCAAGATAGCTTACATTTCTTTGTGTTTTCCCTGATCAGTTATAGTTAACTTATTTTGCCAGCTATTTCTCACACAACATCAGAATTATACTTGTAAAAACTATTAAAATTGAGTTGACAAGCAGAATCAATAATTCTTGTGGGGTTTAGTATGTATTTTTAATTTTGGTCTTATTTCAGACTCGTTTTTTAGGCTGACTGATCTGCTTTGTGCAAAGTAGGCCTATGGACTTAGGCTCAAGGCACAAAAGACTCTATGTTCATATACAATATTATTCTGTAGGAAAAAATGTTAACTGAACTGGAGAATTAAAACAAATCTGTTAGGAAAATAGATAACTATTTTTAAGAACTGTCTGTGAAGCAGCATGAATTATCTTGAATATAGTGGTCTTACTCATGTGCAACTCAATAGAAGGATTTATTTAAATTTTTCTAGCAACTGAAACTATGCTTTTGATGCATTAAAGTCACAATAACAACTTTTCTGTAATTCTCGACAGTATGACATTCTGAAACACTCCCTTTGTCCTTGATGCATATGTGATATATAACTGAATGGATGGTCTAACTAGAATACTAAAAAAAAACCCCAGCCAAATGAACAACAAACTAGTTAATTTTCTACTTTCCTTTGTTCCTAAGCTATACTATCAACATTATGTATTCTCACTTATGGGTTTAGATCACTAGAAAGGTCTTATGTTCCCATTCATTCAGGAAATGCTGTGTAGTCAAAACATTCTTTGTCAGTATAGGCTTTCCCAAGAAGCTGTATGCTTTAGGTTGGACTATAAGATCCATACGTTGCTTGACAATTATACTGCTACAAGTAACAACCTCTCTGACAAAACTGACAAATGTATAAATTTTCTTTAAATTTTCTTTGTGTAAGTTCGATATGCTCAGATAAACTAACTTTTTTTTTTAAATTGTTGGTGCATAATTTGTATTGGATTGGGTTGATATAATTTTAGATTATCTCATCATCATGGGTGCCTTGTTTGATTTTATGTATGTGTATTCAACCAACCATCCTGCATTTTCTGTATTTTTAAGGAACAGAAGACTATATCAGAGACTGTGGAATTCCTCATTTAAGCAAAATTCTGTGTTTGGGCTGTTGGTTGGAAGAAATTGAAGTGAATAGAGAGGTGAACTGGGTCTTCAAATTACTTGGAGACTACTACTTCTTCCTCCTGTTGATCTTTCACTGATATTTTTGTTCCCTGTATTGCCTTTGCTTCAGTTAGAAGATATTTTTAAGGGCTTCACAGTCATACTGAGAAAAGGGAAGTACTTGAAAAAGACATCAGAGCTCAGGTTCAGCATCTTGTGGCACACTTCAGATGTCAGATGATGGGGAAGTTATAGTACCACTTCTTAGCTCTATTACCTTTATATGACTGTGGCTTTCTCCTGCCTGTGAGTTAGAGTGGTTAATGAAACCCCCAAAATTCTCCAGGTCTGTATTTGTTTTTAATGACAAGTGTAGAATGAATGAGTTAGACTTCCATTTTTCTGGAAGTTTTCTCCAAAAAGTGGATTGCCCAGGTTGCCCAGAGACACTGGCCACATCTCTGGATTTTCTGAAACAGATTATGCTTTACTTTGTGTTTGATAATGATGTTATTGGAGTGACATGTGAACTAGAAACCAAAGAGTTCCCTCTATGTAAGAAAAATGCCAGGACTTTCAGCCTCTTGCCTCAGAATTTATTCAGTGTATTTTTTATGAACTGCAATACAGTAGAAGAAGCTTGCTTTAAGCCTCTTCTAAGTCTTTTGTCAACACATTATACAGATTTTGGTCAGTTTTAATAAATTTTTACTAGTTTATATATTTTATGAGATGTCAATATACTGGATATTCTTCATTCCAACCCAAGCAGACATTCCTGAATTCACTGCATTTTGTTGTCAGTATGGTTCTGTTAGCCTTACACTGAATTTTTTTAGAATTATTATATTTATCCAGTAATTTCTCCTGCAGCTGCAAATTTGCTGAATTTATTTCCAACTGTTGCTTCAGATGTTGAAAACAGTAGCAGCCACATAAAAAGAGAACAAATAGCTATTTATTGGCTAATAATTTTATAGTCTTACATTTATTATGCAAATTAACGGGCTCAGGATTTTTCAACTATCTCTCCACAACAGCATTTAAACCAGCTATTGGGATACATTTTATGATGGAAATAGCCACATGTGTACCAAATTCATTAGTCACCTGGTTTAATATGATAATTGGTGCATTCAGACCACTGGAGTCAGTGGTTTTCCAGAATGTGTTTTAATATCAGTGAACTGTTATACTGAGTAGGAATGGATTTATATGTGTGATTATTTCATACACCAAGCTGGAATTTAAGGCTGGAATAGTCCTTTTGTATGTGCAGGCTCTCCGAATTTCTATTGCTATTGTTGTATGAATATTAAGTATGTTCTCACATGGTTGCAGCATGCATTATGCCTGGAATTATTTGCTCTAATAGAGAGAAAAGTAATAGTTATTTGACACTAATCTTTGTGTTGCATTGTTTTCCTTCTGCCTGGAATTTCCAGAGTTCTTTGGTTCCTTTGAGCTTCAATATTAATTATTTGAAAAAATAAGTATGTCACAATCAGCAGGAATCCATACAGACAGAAAAGATGAGCCTTTTAATATGGTGAGTTTTATTCTGTTGATGGGTAATCTACTGATACCATCTGATACTGAGCTCTTCACTGTGCCTAATGACAGCTTCCTGATGGAGTTCCAGCCTATTTGCCTGCTTATGATATTTTTTGTGTGTGTGCGCTACTAGTGTCAACGTTCATTGAAAAAATAATTAACGTAGGGAAGTATTTAATGGAAATTTAACCTTAATCTAACTGTTCATGACAACACAGTCTGTTTAAATGTCATGAGTGACGGATTAAGAGATTTACACTGGCTGTTGCTTTTCACTCAATGGTCAAAAGAGAACCGGTTTAAGAAGGGTAGCAGGAAAACTAGTTAAGCCTCCTGCTAAAGTCATTGGTTGAACTGCGACTTGCGAGGCAGCTTCTCAAAATTTACTGCATACTTTCATAAATGATATTGTGTTGACATTCAGTTTCTCAGAAGTTCCAAGTGTTCCTTGGCTTTGCTTTAGGCCTCGCTGCTATTTGCAGCTCCTGTAGAGCTTTAAAAGCTTTCCATAGGGACTGTGTGTATCTACAGTTTATGTATACTGGCTTGAGATTGTGAACTCCTTGCTTATACTTTTATCATATTGCAAATTTCATTTCTATTGGAAGGCTACTTGCATTCTCACCTCTTTTTTTCTGAGTCTTTGAGTAGAATTCCAGGCTCATGGCACAGTACTAGCAATGAAAAAAATGTGTATTTTGCAAGAAAAGATGGGGGAGATCTCGAGAACAGGTCCACCCACTTCTATTATAAAACTTATAACTGTTTCAAAGGCAAACACTTTTGTTGAAAAAGTGGCTTAAAGTTCATTCTTTCTCATTTTTTTTTCTCAGTGTTGAATTATAAGCAACCCAGTGATCATTTTGTTGTTTCTGTTGATTACAATTTTTATCAATACTGAAGAAATCATTAGGTGAAGATGATCAAGGGTCATCTACTTGGTGAACATCAACTTTAAAAACTGTAACTTTTCTGCCAGGTAGTTTAGAGAGAAAGAAAAACTCAGAGCAACATGACCTTGGAGCAAACAAACAGAGATCATGAATATACAATAAAGACCTTATTTGTACCCAGTGGACTCCCAGGAAAGGGGAGGAGACAGAGGCTGTGAAGGTCATACAGATAATTTATTGATTATTTGGGTATGTCTAACTCTTTTACTAAATAAATAGTAGTTGTTTTTTTCGGTCTTGCAAATTCTTTATGTTGGTCATTTTCGTTCTTCATTGAAACAACTGAAGGACTTGGAAGACTATACTTACACATCTACTATATTGTAAAAGGCAGCAGAATAAATGCTTTCAGCATGACATAGGATGCAGAAGTATATTTGACTAAAAATTATCAACTTCCCTGATTTCAGGATAGGCTTGGTTTTTACACCAGTGATTTTACTGTGATTGCACTTCCATTTTGGTTATCTTTCTGTATATATATATATATATCTGACAATGTCAGTCTCTAAATAATGCAGATACTGATGCTTTCAAAGTCCAACGCAGTAGAAAAAATGCCTCCAACAACTCCACTGCACCTTGAAGCTTTAGTTTTCCTTTAGGCTTCATGAGACATAGAGGTTCTTCTTAGACCAAAATTCACAATTAGGGTGTGCCTTGCATATTTTGGCTGTTTTAGGATGAGATACCTTTATAAGCTGTTAGGAAAAAAAATGCTGGTCTTCTACAAAAAGTGCTACTGGGAGATGCAGGTGTGTGGGTTTTTTGTGTGTTTTTGTGGTAGGGTTTTTTTGTTGGTGTTCCTAGGTCATTTTATTTGTTTGTTTTTTTTTAATTCCTAATCATCTATAGATGAGTTTATTAATTGCTAAGTGGAGAGGAGTTATATTTTCGATTGGTTATTTTTGGTTCCAGTGTCTTAGAAACTACTTTTGCTGTCCTTAAAGACATGAGTCTTGATGGTATTTTATCTTTAATGTCTAGCCAGATACTGTTTGTAACAAATTTTGTAGTGAGGGATGAAACAGTAATTTATGTGCTTTCTTCTTTAGTTATAATTTATTGTCACATTATAAAACTGTTCTTATATTTGAGATACAACGGTTTGCTCCTGTCATATTTTGACAATCTGCTTATTTCAATAAGCTTATCAGCTGCTAATGTAATGTTTTTCAGTCAGCAAGCACTTCTCACAGAGTTTTGCTTTCCTACTCTTTCATTTTAATGAGTAATTTTAGCAGGGTATGGTGTGTTTTAATCTTAGCAAATCTACATTTGTTTAATAAATATATCACCTCTTGGATAAGTATAACCTACTCAAGGTAGATTGTTACTTTCTAGTTGAATATCTTGAGTTTTATTATTTTTTGCCAAGATGAGATAATTTCTAAATAAGTCACCCTTTTGCTGTCTACAAAGCACAGTGATGTTCTTAAACAGCTTGCCAGTAGAGTTTGTTCAGGCAGTGTAGTGTTAAGATGCATTTTGGCAAGCTATAAAGTTGTTGCCAGCAACACCAAATAACTGGTCTCTGAAATAGCTGGGAGATTTCTTTCAATAATATACTCAAAAAAGTAGATTCTTAACTTGCTTCTTTTACTTACTAATGATTACAATTTAATCTTTTCTTGCTATTTGAAGGTATTAATTCTGTGCAATAAATTTCGTTCAGTGTTAAGAACTACAGTAATGCCAACAGCACGTCATTCATGGTATAGTGTCACTGGAGTCAGCGTAAATTTTTTTTTCTGTGTTTAATTGGCCAACATTGCTCTGGATAGTGCAGATTTCTATAAAGTTTAATAGTGTGGCTTCAGTTATATCCATTTTGATAATGAATATTAAGTGCTAAGTATTTTGTAGGTTAAGACAATATTTTACTTTTTGGTCCTACTCATTGGATTGGAAATTTGAACCTGTGTTTGCAATGAGCTGAAAAACTTAGATGTGAGGAAGAGGGAACTGATCTGTAAAATAACCCAAGTAGCTCATAAACTAAAGCTGAGAGCATCTCAGACTAGTGCCAGCATATCACCCACAGGAAGTAGGATTGACTAATGTAAGTGTATCCACTTAAGACTACTAGAAACTACTAAAGTGGGGGTGCATTAGGATAAATAGATGAAATTATGCAAGTCACTGCTTAAAACATTTGATCTGTCAAGCAAAGGCATGTTTGTATTGCTTTTATATTTCTGACAGAGGTGATATGGTCGTTAGTCAATAATTGTCTTGCTAGATTTAAAGGTAAAGGGTGGCCCTAACAATGTTAAGTGAGAGGCTGCGGTAGAAGCCTCCTTTAATAAATAACAAGATTTTGCACTTACATTGCAAAATGCATTTCATCTGAGCAGGATAAAGATTTATAGAGGTGAGTATGTTATGCTGCATTCGTTTTAGCACAGGAGGAGGTTGAGGTATATTGAATCTGAAATTTGCCCAAGGTCATGCAGAAAGTCAGAGTCAGAAGTAAGTTTTAGAGTTCAAAATATTTTCTTAAAAATCATACTTCAAGCCAAATAAACGTTGCTGTTCCTTGAGAATTGAAAAGAGCTGTATGACTAGTTATTCCACCATGTCTTGCTGCTGTTGCAGAATTGCTGACCAGTGGAAGTGCCTGTAGAGTAGTATTTCATACCAAGGCTGAGAGCTTCCTCCCTTGAAGTAGTTTGAAGTACTTTCACTTTGACTGCAATGTGTCCAAGATCTCACCCAAATGTAAGTGTGGTTAGGATAATCTATCTGCTCTATGATCTTTGGAAGCTGCTACTGAATTTTTAATTGAGCAAAAGCTGAAGATATAGTTAGAAAGCTTATCACTTGA
The DNA here is from genome assembly GCA_013399895.1 of Serilophus lunatus. Classification (NCBI taxonomy): domain Eukaryota; kingdom Metazoa; phylum Chordata; class Aves; order Passeriformes; family Eurylaimidae; genus Serilophus; species Serilophus lunatus. The sequence continues at coordinate 1,514,419 of VXBA01004877.1, read as the reverse complement.
AAAGAAGGTTGTTTCTGGAACCCCAATGTTCAGTTGCTTTTGATAATACTGGGGAAACTTTCTCTATAGAATACAGTCAGGTGAACAGTGATTTTGAATGCTTTTATAATGGACTTTCTTCCCTCAGTTATAAATTTTTTTAAAATATAAATTAACAGCATGCACAATAAATTATCCCTATTTATCAATATTCAAAAGCATGTCAGTGCCATATCTTAGAATGGCCTTGTAAATAATCAGTTATTTTAAACTCAATTGTGCTAAGAATTGGATTAATGTTACAAGATCACTTAAATTTGCAGGAAGAGATTTTAAAGGCATCAACTTTGTCTTGTTTTCAAGCTAATTGCTTTCAATTTCTTTCTCAAAAATCATATTGTACTTTAGGAATCTTAGCAGCTGAAAATATGGTGCAATAAAAGTTGAATTTTTCTAATGTAAAAAGCCTGCACACATGAGAAAATAATGAAATATGGAATGTTTGGCATGACCTTCATACTAGAAGATCACATCACACCACAAAGTACATATTCTATTAAGTCATAGTCTTATCAGCTGTGGAAAAGGAGATATAATTTAAAATGCTTCCAGAAGCTCAATTGTGGATATTTGAGTTTTTTCTGACCTCATGGATACTTTGTAATTAAAGACATTTGCATTAGCACAGCTAACCAGAATCATGGAGCATAGGTGTGAGGGAATATTTGATCTTCTTTGTCAAGGAAACTTTGCGAAAATACACACATTTGCAAATTATAGTATAAAATATTCATAAGTCTCTGCTGTCCGGCATCACTGCACTTTAGTTCAGAGCTAGAAAGGGTAAAGGATGCAGAGACAGTTCAAGGATTTCTGAGCCAGGCGTTCACTGAAATCTGAGACTGTTATTTTAATCTGGCTTCTCTAATTCTAATGACAAGAAGCTGAATGTGCTTCAGATTATGTTACTCCTCTCTATTACACTTCCATTCAGTTTTGTTTTCCTGGCTGCTATTTTCTTTAGATTAGCTCTGATACAAGAAAAAAATACGCATTTTTTTCTGTTTATAGGTACACCCAAGATGATTTTTTTTTCAGGAAGGCTCTTGAGTATGTGCTTGCATCAATTCAGTAATAATCTCTGATTTGGAGACCTGGCATAATTTTATTCCATTTGATGAAAAGCTTGGTCCTGTATACTTTTAGCTAATAGGAGATTTGCGTTTTATTATTAACATGACTGAGATAGGATAAATGGTCAAGCTTTCTTTTTTTCCATACGTAGTTTTATCTGTCTTGAGCCATTGCTTCCCCTTCTCTTTCACCTGTTTTCCATATGCTGTCACGGACTATGAAGCTACTTCCTTCTTTTTGCTTTACATTAGTTGCATAATTCCACTGTTGAGTGTTCACTCCATGTAATCCATGTGCTTGTGGAAATATCTTTAAACATATATGTTAAAATTATTTCCTAACACTAATAAAGCACCAGGATAGAAGGCGCCTTTGTATGAACTTATACTAGTTCCAAAGGGTATGCTGCAAGGAAAAGTTTAAAAGCCCTATAGGAATCTATAGACGAGAGAGGATATTAATTAAATGTATGTTTTGGAATAGTGCTTTCCTTGGGGAGTAGGACCAAGGACCAATTTCATCAAGTTACACTAGGGATTATTTTGGCCTGTCGATTTTGATGTTAAAAAACTGGGGACAAAGTAATTTCTTTGGTATCTGCTTTGAAGAAGAAAATGTATAATAGTGAGGCAGTGAGTTTATGTATTGCCAGACAGTGTGTGGATGTAGTTCTGAAACATTCTGTCTGCTGACACAGTATTAGATTTCTGGTCCTGTTCTGTGCATGAAAGCAGTGAATATTTATAACTACTTTTTATTTTTTTTTTTACTTTTTTTTTTTTTTCTTTCATATACATGTCTCTAAGTGCTACAGAATGGGCAATATTTCAAAATGCACAGTATTAAGACAGAAGTACTATTTTTAACAAGTAAATTAGTAAAGATCTAAAATTAAAGTCAGCAGCACTGGCCAGATTTCTGAGAAGTGAAGGTATTGGAACAAGCAAGGGGAAAATTTCCTGAAAATGGAAAATTGCTGTATTCCTGGGGCAAAGCCTTACTGATAAAGAGTTAACCAAAATGACCCCTTGGTGATAGTGAAAATTATTGTAAAATTTGGTTGTTGGTCTGTAACCTTGCTTCTTTTGCATACAACAGCTCTCTGCATAAACTTAAATGTTCCTTTTGAAACCTTTAGCAATAGATATTGTAAACCAATTACATAATTCCGCAGTGTTTTCTTCAGGAAAAAATAAAGGATAGTGGTTGTAGATAGTTTAACTCTTAGGAATTTTCTACTGCTTAGGACTGTGATGGACATGATGTGTGTACAATGACATCTTAAGTAGGTATAAAATCATCTGTGTAGTAGGATCAAATTAGAGATATAGAAGACAAGACTTTTTCAGAAATAAAGTGAAAGTGTTTGTGCCATGTCTCCATTCAGTCTTAAATGCTTTGTCCAGAATCAGTCTTCCCTACAGACCCGATAAACTGACTGTCAGTTTAACAGAGATGTAGTGTTTTCAGTCATCATTGTGTAAACTGGAAGTTTTGCAGAAAATGTCTTTGTACTCAGTTTTCATGTGCACTAACAGTCAATCTGGGAAGGAGTTTTATAGGAAGATTTGTATTCTTTCTATGGATTGTGTTTCTCTCTTTGCTCTTAAAAAGTTAAAATGAGGAAGGTAGTTAAATAGAAACAGGCTTGCTAAGGTTACCTGTTTGATGGTTTTGCTGTTTTTTTTCTTTTCACTGAAATGCTGCTTTACTGCACCGTTTAGGTTGCAACATGTAAAAGAAGTTAATGTAAAGCTTTTTTCTGTTTTTACTTTGCCTTTTTTTTCACCCTTTTTTTTAGGAAGATTGTGTCTGCAGGCTCATCAATAGGAATGAACGGACGTTTGACTATTATGTGATAGCGATGTTAAAAACCACTAGTAAACAGTTTAAGAGTGTGAATACTCACCCTGACTAATACTGGGGTTTGAGCCAGTAAAAGTCATAGCCACTTCCTAAGGAGTGGAAGCTTACCAGCTGTCTTACACATTGATGAATGTTGCTTATTGTCTTCAGGCCATCGAAACCCAGAAAGTGAAATTTTGTTTTGTTTAGATACAACCATGCTTAGGATAATGCTTATTACTTTTGAAAATTCTAGCCCACAGGTTGCTTATCTGCATTTGCAGATAGACGTATGGCAAATGTGTTCATCAGAGATGAGATTTTCAGGTTTGTCCTTGTGTCATCTTGTTGATCATGCTTCGTTTGCTGTTTTACTCAGTTCAGACCAAGTGGGAAAGTAATATTTGAGCTGCATGTATATCAAGTTTATACATAGAATTCTGTTTTAGCCGAAATAAATTTTATGATTTATAATTCAGAGTTTAATAACAAAATATAAAAAGTAATTGAAGAAGTGCATAACTTCTTCAATGATGTCTTCCAATGTATCTTCCAATGCCCTTTTAATTAGCACTGATGATTTCAATCACTAAAATCTTTTTTAGTCTTCCTATCAAAGCATCAAAGGTGCCTGATAAAATCATGCTTTTTTAGTGAGAAGAATATCAACTATAAAAGTCATGTTTGGCCACGTAGTGTATCTGCCTAAGATAATGGAGCAGTAGTTTCTTTCTCTTGATCTGTGACTATGATAAAGGACCCTGACAGACAGTTTGACCAGATTAGAAACTTTTAAAGTTCCTTGGTTATGTTAACCATAGAGATCTAATTTCCTATTAAAGCAAAAATGATGGAAGTGTCAATGATATTTAAATGGATTTAAATAGCCTTACTTGATGTTGATATTAATTTTATTTTGAGATAATGAAGACAGAAAAGTGGAATTTTTGCTAAGTTTATTACTATGCATTGATAAAGAAAGAAGTTATAAGAATATGTATTTTCAAGGCTATTATAAATATGCTATTACCTTTTCACACTTAAAAAATTATACTTACAGACATTGAGAAACAATTTTAATGTTGTAATCATGAAGCTCTGAATTTGCATAACACAAAATTCTGATTGGAATTAAGCCAAATGACTTCTTGGCATTTGCAGTAATTCAGACTTCAACTGCAGAAAGTACTTTAGAAAAATCTACAGCTTTTAAATATTGTATTTACTATTAATTAAATTTTTTTAACATCAATTAATAAATTAGTTACTCAGTGAGGCAGTCTATTAAATAATAAACGATGTAGGTATGGAATTTTCATTTGAGAGAAATTATAAAGAGTCATGTGTTATATTTTATGCAACGGATTTTTTTCTTATGGCCAGATAAACAACAGTTGATGGTTTTGTGCTTGGCTCGTATTGGAGAGTACATTTGCATAATGTTCATGAGCAGTCCTTTGGTATAGGATAGAGAAAAATCCCTTAATTACTATGGGAATTTAGAAATTGATTCTAAATCATAAGGATATTATTTTCTGACAATTCACTAAGAATAGTTGCTAAAGAATCCGTGTGATTTACTTCATTTTCTATTTAACAATATATTCCAACGGAAAGGAAAATCAGACACAACAGTGGTATAGATTCCTTGCTGCCACATTGCCGTGATATGTCTGTCATGTATTTGAGAAACTAAATCAAACCTTGTATAGTCATTTTAATTTTTGCACTCTGAGGTTGTCAAAATGTTTGCTAGTGTCCAGGCTTCTAATACAAACTTCTGTATAATTTAATAACATTCAAGACTTAAAATTTCCAAAGATCTAGTAACTCTGTGTGTTTTAAATATGTCTGAAGACATTAATGGAAGCCAGTGTCAAATTTGAATCTTCCCATAGCAATCTGAGAGGAATGTAATTCAAGATAATAGAAGTGTCATAAAAGCCCGTCACATTCTCTATGTATCTTTTTATGTGCTCTATGTATCTTTTTTGTGTTGATTGCTTGCCCACTGGTACACTGATTAAAGACATGACTGTTTTTATCCCAGCAGTACTGAATATGATCGCATATGAAATGAGTTATTATATTTATTCTCCAATTCCTGATCTATTTAATCATCATGGAGTTAATGTGATGATGAGGTGTAAAAGATGCATAGAGTTGTTTATACTTTTTGTATAATGAGTGGGGCTTTCAAATGGCTGAAGACTTAATTTCTGTAATAATAACAGCCAAACCAACACTTAGGAGCAGTTGATTTCTTGGCTGTAACTCTTAGATGCTGCATAGGAAGCAAATGCCTGACAATGATTCTTAAAAATATAATTTTTGTTTAGTATTTTTTTGTTAGTGCTTTCTTTCATTCAACTGTTTAAGAAAATTAGTCAATTATTTTTGACAAACTATAGAGCAGGTCTTTGCATCTGTATCTTCTTGGAATGAAGATGATGGATTTGTTATTACTGACCTTGAGAAGTAAGTTTTTTTGTGTTAAAATGTTTATAAAGAAGAAAAATGTTTACTATAGGAGCTATGCTCAGGGAAAAAAGACTGCTAGAGGGAGGAGTGCACATTTCTTCTCCTGGCTTCTTTTCTTTGTAATCCCTGGACAGGCCTACCACAGGTAAACAGAAAATAAAAAGGTAGTAGTTTAGCTAGAAGAAAAGATGAACAGAAGGTTGTTTCTGCATTTGTAACCCTTTGTTATTGCAACAAGCAATGTAGGATCCAAAGAATGACTTAATAGACTTGGCAGCTCATAACAGCTTCTCCCAAATCAATACTTTCTTCCATGATTTATGAAGAATATTGCAGAAATAAACGGATCAGACAAATTTCTCAGTTACTGATTTTAAGAAGCAGTGAATTGCATTGTTCAAAAGGGCTCTTTCCCATCTACACTGACGATTCAGTTGTTATTGTAGGTAAATGGTGTTTTGAGCTGTCTGACTGGCTCGTTTATGAAACTCTTCGCTCTTACTAGACTTTCCTTGAGAATGAGATTCAGCTCCTGAATTATTTTCAAAGTAAAAACTATTCCATTCCTCTAGTTACAGAAGTAACCTTGAACCGTCTAATCTTATTTAAACTCATTCATAACTGTCTGAGTAATTCGCATGAACACAGAATAAGCTTGTGTTATTGATAGTTTGTAATGTTTTTCCAAAGCATTCCTTCAAAGTTATTATCAGTAGAATACTACATATACTTTGAATCTATGTAAGTTAATGGAAGTGCTCCTTGGTGATGGTTGTCGCTCAGAATTAAGACCTTTTCTTGGTTTCCAGTGCTTTTTCACTTTCTGCCTCTGGAAGAAGCCTTTCTCTGTCACTGCAGAAAGAGGATGACAGTTTCTTTGGTGGAATACCACTCTTTACAGGAAGTCATCATACTGAGGAGTAGCAGCATAAAAGCAGAAAAGAAAGCAAAATATTAAGATCCATCTTTATGAGAGAGAGACATTGTATTTTAGATATTTATGGTTATGATTTAAGCCTGGCTTTAAAAAAAAATCTGCTACAGGCTCCTTGTTTTTCTTGTGACCATTCACTTGTTTGATTTTTATCGGTTTATAATGTTTTTGCTCCTTGGAATTTTTGCACAAACATCATTGCGAAGTCTAACATATTCAAATAAAACCTAATAAATCTGACAGAAAAATATTGTATAACAGTTCCATGTAGATGGTGAGGACTCTGCCATTAAAGGCTCCTATGGCTTTTTTATGACTTTATTTTTTAATGTTTCGTTCCTAGCTTCTATAAATTATGCATGTTGGCTTTTCATTAACATAGAAGGCCAACATAATTCATTGTGAAGAATTCCTTGGTCACACATGATTGAGAAGTTCAGAAAGATCAAAACCGCTTAGCTTTGTGGTAGGAACAAAACTGTATTTCATGTGAAGGCTTCTGCTCAATGATTTTTAATATTGATTCCCCCCCCCTCCCCCCCCCCGAGTTCCACAAAAATTCTGGAAAGCTGATACGTTACACAAAGACATTTTGTAACTCTTGGAACTTTAAGAGGAGCCTACAGAGCAATGTTAACCTCTTCCTAACAGATGAAGTAATTGTTGCAGTGCTTTTTGCATATAATTCGACTCATGCATTGCAATAATTATTTTTGTCTATGAAAAGATTTAAGACAATCTTTTTTGTTCAAAGACCTTATGTTGGTTGAGAGAGAAAATTGAAGATACTGATAAACAGAAAAGATCAAGATGAGAGCAAATAAGGCAAGCTTTGTTACTGCAGTCTTGGTAGGGTTTTGTGGGGTTTTGGTATTTGAGTCTGAAAAAGGTTTTATATTCAGAAGAATTTGAATTAAAAATGTGACATGAGAAAACAATTACTGAGGTATACTAGGACGAGGATGATGGTTCTTGCTTTCTAAAAGACAACAAGAGAGAAGGATTAAATTTCATAGTGTTAGTGCAAAGAGTTTTCTCTACTGTGATTGTGGGAAACAGAGTGCAGCACAAGGCTGGTAGATGAGTGGTCCAAAGAGAGAAAGAACCTAAGTAGGGGCTTATGAGAGTGCTTTCAGTACTTCTTTTAATAGAACAATTATAGCTGATGCAGGAATTAGTCCACAAATGTTGTAAGTTAGAGGAAATAATTAAAATGTGAAAAGCTGACGTGGATTTCAATACCTGTATCTGACAATTTCTTTCTTGAATAATGAAAGTGCTAAGAAAACATTCTTGTTCTGTACCTGCAGAAGATGTAGTGTTTCCAAAATATACCTGTTCTCTGAACAGAATGATATTGGAATATAGTTTTTAGTTAAATAGGCACTCCTCAGGCAGTGTATAATGAAAAATCTTGATGTAAATAAAGAGGCAAAAATAAAACAAACTATTCTTTCTGAATATATATCTTAGGAGTTCATAAGAGTCAGGACAGTTCATAACATCAGGAGTCAGGCTATTAGGTTTATAGCCTTTTTGTAGTTCCTAATATTAATATTTTTGGTTAATGATTACATTTAGACTAGCTCAAGTAATTGGGCAAAAAAAAAATTACATTTAAAAACCCGAACAAGCAAAGCCACTAACAAAAAACCCAAAGAAACTTGGAAATATGCACATGGGCTGTATTGTTGTCAGGTTTGGTCCCCTCCACTACAAGGAACATATGGATAAAATGGTGTGAGTTCGGCAGAGGACTATGAGGTTGAGAACTGAGGGAGTGGGACTTGTTTGGCCTGGAGAAGAGGACGCTTAGTATGAGCCTGAGAGTAGCTTACCACTATGAAGGAGGAGGTTTTGAGAAGAAAGAGGCTGGCTTTTCACAGACCTGCAAGGCAGGAAGAGAGGACACAATGCTTGTAAATTGCATCAGGAGAGGTTCCCAAATGATACAAAGGGAAAAAAAACCCCTACTTGTGGTGAGGACAGTAAAACTGGTACAGGCTTCTGAGACTGTGACATCTGCTTCTTTGGAGATTTCATGCCTAGATAGGTTAGATAAAACTCTGAGTAACCTGAACTGAATTCAGTGTTGACCCTGCTTGGAGCAGGAAATTTGATTTAGACCATTTTATCCAGAGTTATTGTTTGAATCTCAGGAATAAAAAGTCTCACACTGTCTTAGTATTGATTTGGTATGTAATTGAAATACGATTCATATATTACATTGTAACATAATTTAAGGAGTATAAAATAGCTGGAGGTACTTTCTCCTATAGTGTTCATGATAGTTTTTGTATTTAATATGCCTAAGCTTCACTTTGCAGGCACCTAGTGCAATCTTTCTATTGTAATATTTGTTTCAGAATTGCTGATGTCTATATGTGCCCCTCTTTTTCCTGAATTCAGTTCAGTGCAGCTTGTGGCCAAAGTTCTAGAATAAGTTTTTATCAAGATTAATCTTATTACTGTGGTACCACAAATGAGGTATTACCAGAAAAGACAGTCTTAATCTGAATAAAAAAATATTACTGTTCCCATTTTTCAAATGGACATCTTAGAAGTGTTTCAAAAGATATCCCAAAAGCTTAGTATAGTTTTAGTTAAGCTGGCTTCATGTCTCCATGCCAGCCATGTCAGTTACAACATTGTGTTCTCATTGTAAGTTTTGACTTGGGTGTTTTGATATTTTAATAATTAGAATGAACACTTGATATGTGTAATACTTGGACCCTGACTGAAAAAACTTGCAATATCATCTTGTGAATTTTTTCTACAAAATTCTTTCATGAATAATGTCATGGTATCTGTAAACAGATTCAGTGCACTGAGATATGGTGTTCAAGTAACTAAAATTGAAATAAGTCATGGCATTTGTTATTGTTAGTAATTTGTAAAAAACCAAGTAGTTAATGCTTTGTAATTTGCCCTGAAGATTACCTTAGTGAATTGCAATCTTGTGTAAGAGTGAGTATGGGATTGTGAATTTTATAATGGATTATCTCAAAAAAAGGCAATCAGTATAAATTCAATATAAGACATAACCTTTCACAATAAACAGACCAAATTCTGGTTTTTAAATTCAGGTTATTACCAACAAGCTGTTTTATCCCCCAGATTCATGTGAGGAGTTTTATGAATCTAGGTTATAGATAACAGAAATTTTGTTGAAGTTAATCTGCATACTTGAAACTGATTTCAAATTAGGAGACTAAAACTGAAAATAATTATTTTAGAGTTAAATTGGTATTTCTTGAAACAGAATTTTAATAAATATATGGCTGATAAATAATAAAGTATTCAATTAAAAGTTTGGAAATTCTGCACTATGGTGATACATAGGTTAGGGAACCCACAGTGGTATTGTAGCAAGTAGTGTACTGAGTCGCATGTAATTAATGTTATGCACTTTATTTTTGAACAGTTGTGGCTGAGAGTGAACAGGCATACCAGTGCCTCTCCTCCACATTAGTTATGGAGGTAAATGGGGCCACTGGTTCTCTGTAAATCTAAATCCCAAAGCTCTTTGCTTGAGACTTCTCAAATGTACAGATAGATGAGAGGTGAAAGCAGAGGAGGCGCAGGGTAACCTACGCAGGTCTCTTATTAGTTTATTCCCAAACTGGTTTTTAGTGGGGCTTAAGCTGCTACAAGGAGCCTTGTACCAGTTTTCTACATTTCAGCACATGACTTGTCTGAGGGGGATTGGAAATGTTGCCAGATACTGGATTTGGTCCCAGACCTTGAAAAGTGGTTAAAGCATAGTCGTGTGAAAGCTGTCTAATGGTAGTCCTACCAAGTATCAGATATAAAAAGTACCCATGTTTTCTGAAATATCAAGGTTGGGAAAGTTATTAGGTCAGGAGTGAAATGCAATGCATGTGATGCATTTTGCAATTGTTGGCTATGAATATTGACCTTTTGCAGGTTTTTTTTCTGAGTAGTTGTTGCCCTGTGAACTGGATGAAATGTTAATAGTTAAAAGAAAGTGGCCCATATAAATCCCTCAAATTCCATTAAAAATGGTAAATGAATGGCTCAGAGTGATATATTCAGCATATGTTTTGTTTAAATCTCTGCAGTATTGGGAAATAGTATTTGGTGTGACCATACTGCCATCCTAAAACAAGTAAATCAAAATCTTTTTCTTCAGAACAACCATTGAACTGCATTCACAATTGATTTAAATTGGGCATTACTACTGCCTTCATATTGATCTACAATGTCTGAGTCTGATAAAAAGTTTGGTTGTGTTGTATTGCAAGCGTTTTCTTACCTCACTACCTGCAGTTTCTAACCGGAAGTTTGTTTCTCAGATGCTGGTTGTAGCTTTCAAGGTAGCTTCAAAGAAGCTTGAGTAAGGCAGGCAGTCAGGGAACTATGAAAGGACTTAAAATGTAGATGGATTGATAGTTGAGTGTTCTGCCTGCCATACTGCTTTGTATCCAGAACCTTTGGAAAACTTCAAAGAAACTGGTTTATAGCTCTTCTCATGAAAGTTAAGGAACTGTTCCAGTACAAACATGCCATGTTCACTGGTTATTATTGATAGCCTTTTAAGTTTCATAATGTAATTACTGTGTAAAACCCTACAGAATGACAGGCTTGCCCCAGCAGTTTATAGGATTTTTGTCTACAAATCTATTTCTTAACTGCAGTGTCATATGTATATATACATATATATGCCTGCACACACAGGTATATATTTTAATGTACTTTGATTTAACCTTCTTGTGATGAGAAGCATGATTGAAATTGATAAATGTAAAATGGTAACTTGGAACAATGTTATATGTGTTCCTAGAATGCTTTTAACTGCAAGCATGCAGGCAGAATACCATGGCTGCAGTTTTTTGTGTATCTATCCAAAAAAATGTTAACTTGAACTGAACCGTTTAACATGCCTAATCCATAGCAGCTGTAATGGTCAGTGGAACTATTTCTGTAAACCACTTCTATTGGCATTCTGAGCTTTTTTCAGTATTGATTTAATTTTAGTCAACCACTCGAACTTTAACCAGAATAAACTGGTGCCAGATTAAGCATTAATGACATATGTATTCTGTATTCTTCGGAAACCTTGCACAATTGCAGATTTCACTTGCCTATATGACCACTTTGTAACTAATTAGACCAGACGTGCCACTAAAGAGAAACCACAAACACAGCAGTATGCCCTGATAGATATTAATACAGTCCAGTCTGTTAACAAAGTGAACAATTGCCCAAATAATGATTTCCTGCTGTGGACTTTTTATGCTTTGTTTGTTAAATCCTATTTTCCTTCCTACTTTCCTGTTGACTGCAGCAGAATTGAATTTTATTCAAGCCGACTTGCACTGGGTCAGCAAAACGCTTCACCTTTGTGGAAGGAAAGTTAACTCATTGAAGGCTGTCTGGATTTGAGCATATCTTATTGGTGTACTGAGCTCCCACCCGCAACCCAAAGGAAGGGGTTAATAGCGCCTTATGAAATGGTGGGAGAAATGAGGAGCTAAGGTACATATTTGCTAATGTGTTTAAAGCAAAGCCAGAGTTCACTGGACCATGATTTGGTTTGTTTTCACTTTCTAACTGTTCATTCTTTTCTTTTCTTAGTATTTGCTCATTGCTTCAGCAATTTAGCAAGAAGTTGTGCTAAATTTATTGAAAAAAACATTAACAGGGATTGCTAGCTTTAACATCACTACAAAAAATGAAGGTATAGTGGAATTTAATCCTGTGGAAATTAAAGAGAATGGCAACATCTTCTCAGCATATTCATTCAGCTGCTAGCATGGGAATACTGGAAGTAAGGTAATTGCAACAGAATTTACAGAAGTACATGTCTAAATAGGTTTATCTAGTGATATGCAGACAGCAACTTTGTTGATGTGTAGAAGGGAAATTCACTAACATTTTTCTCTTTCTATGCAACGTAATTGTGTGCAAATTTCTGGTAAGTCTATAATTAACATTGCTGCTTGCTACCTTTACAGTTGAAAAAACAAACAGTCCAATAGCCTTTAAGAAATTCGAGCAGTTGCAAGAAATGCTTTGTATGGAATAAATTTCTTGCAAGTACAGAAAAAGGAAAGGTCAAAGGGGTGCATTTCTTGATAAAGAAAGCTCAGTCAAATCTTGGTAACTTCTGATGACCTTCCTCTTTCATGATTAAATCAATGGGTAATTTTTTTCTAATAAACTGACAAGTGTCACACAAGTTGTTCAGCTTAATACTCTGAAAATATTAGGCCCACAGGGATGCAAACGGTGCTTATTCTCAGAATTAACAATCAGAATAATATAGTAATATTTTTGTTACCTTTGTATTTTCTTCTGTGTTTTTCATATTATAAAATATGTTGTGTAGATATAATATAGTCAATCAAGAATAAAGGTTACATACTATCACTTTCAGCCTTAATTACTACAAAGGTTTTCAATTTAAAAATCAGTATCTTACCAGAGTGAGAAATTGTCACTATAGTAGATAGAAAATACTACATCTAAATCGATAAACAAGTGTTGGAAATTGTGTTTTCTTTGGAAGAGTTTCATATTGTGGCTTTCTGTGATCTTCAAAACCACCCAAGGCATCTGAATTGCATTCATGTTTTTCCCATTTTTGCTGTCTTTTTTAGTGCTTTCATCTACTCAGATGGTATTGCTTGAATGCTGAGCCTTCTGATAGGAAAAAGGTTTGAGAGATGCAACAAAGGAAAGGCCATTGATTATCTAGGAGTAAAAAGTCTGAAGCTAAGCCTTCCGAAATTGCTTTCAAAAGAGTGCTATGTCATGTTTCCTGTATCCTTTAGATCCCTTTGAAGGATGGGAGGGCATGCAGACATTTATGTTTCAATTCTTGGATAAAAAGTGCGTCCAGTTGCAAAAGTTGATCACCTCGAAATTAAGTAAATGTTGCACTTGGTACACCTCTGAAATTAAGAAAAGGAAAAAAAAAAAAAAAAAAAAAAAAAAAAAAAAAAAAAGGAGGCATCCAGGAGTTTAGCTGTCATTATTTGAAGACATCTGTCAAGTACAGGTGGCCAGTGTAGTTCAATATATGTGATATTTTGTGCAGGTATCAAAAGTGTATTATATCCTATTGGTGTTAATCTCTTTGGAAGAGTCTCTGAATCAGTTTCTGCCTTCTTTCAACTGTAGTTGATGTGCCAGACGGTTGCTTGTTTCTCTACCTTATTTTCTGTCCCAGGAGTGGTGCTAACTCCTCATTGCACAATGTCTTTAACAAAATTTACAGTTTTGCAAAAGACAACTGTATGAATTAGGATTGTGAGGGGAGGGAGTATTTGCAGTTATCTGCAAGAGGCTTCTCCCTGGTCGTTCTGCAGATCTAAGCATAAACGTTTTGTAGATATATTGTACAGCAAAACACCACTGTGATGCTAGTAATAATAATTAGCTAAAGCAGACACATTACATGAATTGCATAAATATGAGGAGCAATTAGGGACCAAAATACAGAATTTCTTTAACTTAAATCTCACACTTAGTGTTAATTTTTATTATCTGTGTTACACTTGTTGGCAGATAAATTCACTGAATATAGGAATGTGTTGGAGAAAATTCAGGTATAACCTGAATCACTGCTCTAACTGTGAAAAGCTGAGTTTTTCCAAACACTGCAGTTGGCTTATGGCTCTGCTTTCTCTTCACTTTAGGTTCAGAGGAAGAGAAAGATCCTTAATGACTAGTAATATTTCAGAATAAAATTTCATACTGCCTTATGTGATTTCCCTGGCCTTGTGTTGAATAAATAAAGGGGCCAAGAACCGATTTTTAAAATCTTTGCAATTAGCTCTAACATTTTAGATTTCCAGTCTGCAGTCTTCACAAATCTTCAAAGTCTAACTTTGCTTTTGTTAAAACTTGGCTCTATTATTATGGGAATTATTCTTCTGTATTGAGAAAACCAGCTTCTATATTGGAATTTATAACAAATTTTTTTAAGTGTCAAGAAAAGGCAATTGATGACCTAAACATCTGCCTTTTTTCTGACGTAAATAGGCAGTGATAATGTTTTTATATATTACATCCAAATGCTGCTTTGGATCATGACTAAAAACTTTAGTAGAGCTGAAAAGATGCAATCTGGTGTTCCACCACCAGCTGCGGTGTTTCCAGCCATATGGTACACTGCTTTTCAGAGATTCCAGCAAAGTGAAATCAGTGTTAGGCTACCAGTACCTAACTAAAACAACTTGAGACACAACATTGGACCATTGTTTGCTTATTAGGGAACTCTGAAGGAATTAAGTTAGAGAGGTGGGTGTTTAGACCTATTATGAAGGTCAGACTTCATGTAATCTCTACAGGGGGGGAAATTGATTCTACAAGAGAAATTATGCTAGTGCATTTTTATTGTGCAAACAATTAAAAAGAATGTTGGGTTGAAGGCTTTTTCATTGTGTTTCTGTTTTATGATATTTGGTTCAATCAAAAAGTTTGTGCATCTGTCTCAGAGCTGTGAATACAGTCAACCTGTTTGACTAAAGCGTAGCACCCAAATCCCCGCACTGTCTAGTGAGGTAAACATATACTGCCACCAACTCAGAATAAACTATAAAGAATTATCTTTGATTTAACATGGCTTATCATAATATTGACAAAAGAAATTAAAGTCAAAGTTTTCATGTGCAAATGGGCTTAGGAAAGAGAAATGACAAGTTCATTAAAAGGTCTGGTGTGCTGTCCAAGAAGGCACTGAGGCAGGCACGTAAACATGCTTGTATTTCCTACTCTGAGTTACAGAACTGGCATAAGTCATCTCCACTAATCCTGCCAATACATGCTTGAGCAGGCTGAACCACTTTACTATTCCACTCCAGTTCTTTTTGAGGAGACATAATTTTTACTTCTTTGAATTCATAGAGTCCTATCCTCAGTAGCTGGTAAGCCATATAATATTTTTTCTGGCAGAAAATGCTAGCTTGGTCCTTCCTGTTTTCTGTATGGTTTTGTATAATGAGTCTTGAGATGGTGCATAGGATTTTACATGCTTGTCTAGCCTGGCAGTGACACTATGAACGATCCTGTCTTTCTTGTTACACTTGTTGATTGTCCATGTAAAGCTACATTTGTGTTATATTTCTGAAGAAATAGCTTGAATCACAAAGCAACAATACTTTATTAAATCTCAGCTCCAGACAGAACATAGAATATAATATGCAAGTTTCTCACATCAACCTGAAATATACTGAAGCAATTTTGTTATCTTGGCAATATTCACAGATTAGAAAAAGCCTTGTAAAGGCTTGGCAATCCTTAGTGAGGCCATAGGTGACGCAAACTAGTCGAGAGGCACATCTGACCTGTATCCAGAATGAATAGGAGCAAAGAAAGTAATTTTTCCTATTTAAATGTTGGAAAAGTTATAAAAATGTACGTTTTTCCTCATTTAAATATGATCAAATTTGTGGTCTTCTCATTTCTAAAAGCCTGGTTTGTATCTGTACTGTTTCTTTGATTGAAGAGGATAAGTGAAATGTAAAATATCTTTGAATATGGTACAAATCTTTGAAGTGGGAAATTGGGACTTGCTCCTTAACTTAATTTTGCCAACAAGGAGGCAAGATGACCTAAATCTCAAATTTCATTATCCACAATGGAAATATGGTTATCTTTTTTCCTTTGATTGTTAGAAGGATGTTGGGGAGGGTAATGTGTGATTCTGTAACTCTTCTGTTTCCTTTTCTGTTGGAGAACCGTTATTGTTCCCTGCTGCCTTTGCAAATAAAACAAGTTCAATGGTCAGCAGACATGTGCAACCCGATGAATGAGCAATGAAAAATAATCCTTCACCTCCATTTTCTTTATCACTGGCCACACTGGTGTGTGTGACACAGCAAAAAGGTAAACCAGAATTTTATAAAAGTCCCTCTGGTACTGGGTGCCAATGTTTGGGGGTGATTAACATTTTGGGGTGACTTTTTGGAAGCTTTGGGAGTAGTGAAGGCTAGGAGTTTTTTATAGCTGACTAGGGAAGTAAGATTGAAAGATTCTTCCCCAAACTCTTGCTATTTACCTTGCTTCTTCCTATCTCTGGTAAGAGAAGATAATTATTTACCAGTATCACATTGAGATCTTGTTGAAAAGCTCTAAACAAGGTCTAAATAGTATTTATACTCATGTAAAGATCAATTCTTTTCCTGAGGCAGAATATAGTACAAAGTTGACAAGCTCAAATCAGAGAAAGAATTTAGCAAATGATGAGGCAGTACAGATTATGCATTTCTTGAGAGTTTTCATTGGCATTTACATGCAATTTTCCTAGCAAGCAATGAGTTGGTTACCTCTCGCTTGTCTGGACATGTTTCTTCAGGTTGTCTGACAAGAAGTTACTTCCTTGCCTGGTGTTTCCCTAACCTGTTCCAAGAAAATCTTTGCAGAATGATTGCACTGAAAATAATTCCAAGATTTCAGCAATTATAACTGACCACAGAGGACAGACTTATTTTTGTCCCTGTTTTAATATGGAACTAGAATTATGGAGCCAGTTTATGTCAGCAACAAACAACATGAAAAGTAGATTTTTTTTTTCTGTTCTTTCTTGCTGGAGGTTTTTAGCTGGAATTTCCACATTTCTGTTCACCAACTGAAAAAAAGAAAAAGAAAACAAGAAAGCCACACTAACCTGCCTGTGACATTTAGAGATGAAAGCTTTTGGTGCCAGCAACAACCAGGCATGATCACTGCAGTGAACTAGTTTATTAAACTCGCATTTGAATCCAGCTGGCACAGTGAACAGTGACTCAACTTCTCCCTGCTGCAGGCACATCAGCGCACGCTCACTGCCTGCCACCTTCGCTGGCTTGAGTGGTCAAAGAAAACTTCTTCTCCTGGAACAGGTCTGAGACCTGTAGCATGTTTTAATGGCCTGACAGAAGGCGCGAGCGACTTGGTGTATCTGGCACTATTACTTAGACACTGGGGGCTGGAGTCGTACTTCACAGAAGTGCCATGGTAGTGTAATGTAATGTGAGATGGCCTGCCTGACTTAATCTAACTAAAAGCACTCAAGTGTGATTCTGGTTTGAAGGTATCTGGTGTCTTTCTCTTGGCCTGTGAGCTGTTAAATTTCCATCCTTTGTTATGTCTTTCCCAATGCAACCATATTAAGATATTTTATGGACATCTCCCACCTCAGTTCATCTCTTTGCCTTTGACCACCAGCATAACCAGGTGTAGCTGGTGGCCTGCAACCCTCCTTCTCCAGAAGCAGCCAGTGATGTTTGTGTCCATTTGAGTCTGTTTGATGCTGCTCTGACCCTTGCTGCAGGTCTGCTGCTTGATACTTGTATTTGGCTCTAGAAGTTAGAAAAAGGTGATGGAGAAACTGAATGTAGCTTTAAAGAAAAGTGATATTTTTGTGTTGCTTGACCATACAGAAAGCAGCTGAATCCAGCTGATCATATGGAGCTTTGTTACTTTCTGACCTGCCTTTGAACTTGTCTCTTGTAACTGCCACTCCACCACTTGTTTTTGCAGGCTAATCAGTGTTGGTGGATGTATATGCAGGAGTTTCCTGGAGTCCTAAAGTATGGTTTTGTCAAATTTTGGATACATCAGATAGAAAGAACAGACAGCAGCATGTCACCATAGCTAATGCTCATGTTACCACATTCAGTGAGATGATGGTTGAACATGCAGCTACTTGAACTGATCACTTATCTCTAGAGTCATATGGGGAAACCAGACTCTTCTGAAATTTTGTGGGTGTTAGTTATTAAGAAGTGCAAGTATATTGTTGAGTAGGTGATGTGAAGTTTTTTTGAGTTCATGACATGTCACCTTTTTCCTAGCATAAAAATGATTTGTAACATATATTTAAAGCTTTCCATGAAGGTAGGGATATAGCTAAAAATAATGTAGCATACAATTCTGAGCTCTAATTTTTTAAAATCTGTGAATTATTGTTATTATTATTGAAAAAGTGTAGAGATGAAATGTGTGTGATGTTATCATATTTCTTGGTCTTTCTAGCAGTTCAGTATCTGCTGATTTAAAAAGAAAAGTCATAAAGACATTTTCATGGCTGCCTTAGTTTAAGATAAAGTTGAATTAAAAGAGGTGTATACTTTAAGTATTATTTTGCCCCATGCATGATTTTATACAGTACATGAAATCTTACTTTACTGCAATTACTCTTTAAAAATAATAGGCTGAAGATAGTATTGTTTATAGAATTTGTCATAAGGAATTATAATGAAAGAAACAAGAATAGTGGCTATAAACTTCTGAAATAATCCTGCTTTGCTGTGTATTCTCTATTCTATAAATACTTATTTATGTAACTGTGGAAATGGATGTGAGTATCAGAGGAATGGCTTGTGTAATGCATATCAGTTCTCATAACAAGGAAAAGTGAAAAGTAGGTGGAAGTTCCCCGTTTCTGCGACAAACTGGTAAAGTCTAACTTCTGGTGCACTACTGCTGTCAACATTGTTTAT
Organism: Serilophus lunatus; assembly: GCA_013399895.1. NCBI lineage: Eukaryota > Metazoa > Chordata > Aves > Passeriformes > Eurylaimidae > Serilophus > Serilophus lunatus. The sequence goes on along the minus strand of VXBA01004877.1, from coordinate 1,495,594 downwards.
TCTAAGATACAGAGCAGGACACTGTGGCTATCAGGAAATTCCATCAGTTTTCACAGTTGCACATTTCCCATGGGGTTTACAAGGAAACTTCTTAAATTCTTCATGTCTAGACCAAGCTCTAGCAACCAGCTACTGCTGGGGAAAATCCTATATACTCCATCCATTTCTGTCTTATGGTTGAAACATAAGGATGGCTTTACCAATAGCAGAGGAGTGCAAATCCCAGTTTCACCCTCCCATCCATCTAGGGCCACTTACAGGTATGTGCAGTGTCAAGATACAATAGGAAAATTCACAAAGCATATCTGCATCCTACCCTAATAGATACTTTTTTCACAGGACTCAGATATGAATGTGGATTGATTCATACCCTCAAAAATGGAGTGTTTATGAGGAGGGCTGAGGTCAATGTGGATAAAGGAGCAGGTGGCGGTACAAGTTGCTCTTGTTGTGCTGTTGAAGATACTAGCTTGCACCAGTGGAGGATCTGCCTATAAAGTGCTTAGCGTAGTTCAAGCAGAATTTCAATAGTTTATGCTAATAGCCATCTAATTCATTGTGGAAAACTGAATGATTTCATAAATCAGGAAGAGAAACTGCTTAAGAAGCCATTGGGAATCATGCATCACCAGAATATACTTAGTTAATTTGCTCTGACAGGGCTGTTGGCGGTGGTTGTTTATAGTGTTTAGTGCATTGGAATTTATTTCACAGGCTATGACCCTGTTACAGTATGTGCTGTGTAAACGGAGAGCAGCCTGGCAGCCTGTGCCCAAGCTTTCAGCTGGAGAATAAAACAGGAGGGAGGAAGTGGAAATAGAGAAGACAATGGAGTACAAGGTGACAGTGTTAGTATTCATGCAAAGCAGTGATTGTAGCATGCTTTAAGCCTTGCTATTCTACAACTGAATCACTACTTCATTTAGAGGAGGCGGTAAAAGCTGTGTTCCAATGATACTTCTGGGAAAATTTTGCCATAGAAGCCATAAAATGCCTGACATGTCCCAGGAAAGGAGATTAAAAGATGAAAATCAGCAGCAAACTGGCATTTTAGTATTCTAGGAGGAGCACAGCGTGATTTTAATTCAGTTTAACAAAAAGGAACTGATTCCTGTCTCCTGTTTGTTCAAAAATAATGCATCCTCTAGGCTGGCATTGGAGAAGGTAAATGCATATGTGTCTTGCCCAGTTATATATGCTGCCTAAATATTAGTAGGTAATAATACTGTTACTACAAACTTATGTTTATCATATAGGCTTTTCTTAATTACATCTGTGCAGAAACTTGACTATGTCACCTCTATAGAGTCTTCGTTACTTAAGTCTCTTTGGAGGGACCAAGACCAACTATAGGTAACCCGAATTTCGCCTAATACATCTCCAACTTGTGCTTTATGTTGAGATGTTTCTGCACATTTAAGCCACAGATTGTGGTGCAGGAGCATAGATGAAACTGACTCTCTGTCATGTCATGTATAGTGGTATAATGCCTAAGATAGGTGTTTGGCCCTTGCCTTTAAGCCTCACATGCTATGGACCTGAGAATTTTCTTTTCCTCACTGGAGAATGGTAATTCAGAATCTCTGTCTGCACCTGCTGTGTACAGGAAAGCCAGATTTGCCATCTTAAGCTTAGATTTTGATTACCTTTAGTATCAATTCTAGTGCAACACAGTCACAGCCCTCCAAAGACACCTTTGAGGGCATCTTAGACTCGCTCACATCAACATGGAAAGGTAGGCTTGCTGCCTGACCCATGGGACTTATTGACCAAACCTGCCCTTGAAACATTGTCATGAGGTTGGTGCTGTTAAGAAAGGAGGGCTGGAAGAAGCTTGACTTCATTGCTGCTTGGGCAGGCATTGCGTACAGATAGCCTGAACTCAGAGAAATAGGAATATTAAGTTGTGGGTCTTGAAGACCATCCTGTGCTTTAGAGTACTTGCATTTTCTCCAGCCTTGGGAGAACATAGACCACAGGCAGGGAGAATTTTAAAAACTTAGCCAGAGCACTGAAAAGCTTTGTGGGCAGGACTGAATGGAACAGAAACACTTGGGTTTCTTTTGGTAAAATATGGTCATCCTATATAAATGTACAAATTCATAGCTTAGTACTGTAAACTCTGTAAAATACTCTACATAATACCATAAAAAGTTTTTGCTTTGCAATAGGTCAGTCTTTCTGGTAAAGATGTGTTAAGATACTGGTAAGTTTGCTTTCTTTTTGAGATGCTTATAAAGTTAGGATGGTTGGGATTAATAGAATGGCAATATGTTTGTTTACTTTATGGATCATCTAAGGGATATCATTAAATGTACCCTTCCTAAAACCTTTGATATATTATTGTGCTCACTGTGGTAGTTAAGGATAACTCATGCCCTTTATTGCAGAGAAATATAATGCAAAATGCTGTTGTCTCTTACATGAGAGAAACACATAAATCAACTGGATATAGTGGGGGTTTTGTTCTCTAATTAAGTCATCCTTTCTCATGTTTTTACACAAATAAAACATTTTCATTTTTATTCAGGCTAGTGATTTATGATTTTGGCACCCTGTACTGATGCTCAAGGAGCTCTGAGATGTTCATTGTTAGACTCAAATGATTGCAATAATTCCATTGCTTTCTGCCTCCATGTGTAAATTTCAGTCAAAGATTTACAACTATGAACCCCATGGAATCTCATATTAAATTGTCTCATCTGCAAAAACAGATACAAATGAGTCCCTTGGCTATTTCTTCATAGTTACACAGCCTGCATATGGCTAGCACACAAGACTACTCCTATTGATGTAAGAGCCAAGTCAAGTTATTGCCACTGTCTGTAGGTGCACTTTCTGTACAGTGGTTCTTAGGATAGCATTATCCTTACTTCATTCTGTCCTTTAATCTGTATTAAAAAGCTATGAAAAGCAGAATGGAGATCTGTGTTGCAGAAACAATTGCAGAAAGTTCTAAGTTATGTTAGCTCAGAAGGCCACCATCTTTCTCAAGTGCACTTAATTTGATGAATTTTTTTATGGTCAACTTCAGTAGTCATCATATGTTGATCATAGATTGTGAACAAGTTGGGTTTTGGAACCACTTGGGAGTTACTGTTTAAAAGCTAAATTAAATTTTAAAAAATAAAAAGTGTTTCCTTAAAAACAGAATTTTGAACTGTAGAATAACCCAGAATGTTACTTGTAGCTTTTAGGAGTATCTAATTAAGTTTCTAAATCAAATGTGTTCCATTTTCCTATTATAAAGAAGAAGCAAACCACTGTAAACTTCAATTCTTAAAACTCAGACTATTATATGAAAATTGGTTTGGGTTCTTATAGGCTTGTGTGTCATCCACATATAGGCATGTAGAACCCACATTTGAATCAGCTGGCGTTATTCTTTCTTATTGATGTCTTCAAAATATCTAAGACACTTTTATATCTAAATCCATGTTTTTTCCCTGTAATCTCTTTTTATTGTTTTATAGTAACAGATTTGTGGTAGTTTGAACTACTAGGGGGCACACAACAGTGACAAAAGACTAAATAGATTTAACAGTAAGTAACACTTTTATTTTTTAGGGCACTAAAGATCTTCTAGAACTCATTAGGAACTAAACAAAATACATATAATATATAGCTCGACAATGTCATGCAATAAAACAAAAAAACAAACTGCTCTTCAAAGTCGGCTGGTTAGCTGAGGAGCAGGGGGAAGGAAGGGAAAGCCGCCTCTATGATGGTAATTTTTTGGCCTTCGGAGCTTCCTGCAAGACAAAAAGAGTGAAAAGCACCACCCCCTACCT
>VXBA01004877.1:1413861-1491477 GCA_013399895.1 Serilophus lunatus | reverse complement strand
ACTCAAGGGTTAAAGCTATCATTTGCGGTTTGGTTTGGTGAGTGGTCTCTGGGTGTTAGTACTGGAGCTCTGATGGTGCTGTGCTGCTGCCTGTGCCGATGGAGGTGAGGGGAAGCAAGCTGCGTTGTCCAGGAGCTGGGAGAGGGGGAGTGGTGTCTCCTCTCAGCTCAGAAGAAAGCTGAAAAGAGAGAGAGGACTTCCGTGTTCAGACTTTTTGTGCCTTGGAATTCTTGCAGGAATTTGGTGTCTTCTTTTCAGCCGGGCTGTCCTCCTATTGGCCAGCGGTGTTGGGCTCCATCCTTTTCCGAGCTCTTCACTTTGTGCAAAATGGCGGTTCCCGCCAAAAACCACATGGCCAGGACTTGGGGGTGCCATTAGCCCTGCTCACAGAGCACTTGCTGCTCACAGGGACCTGCTGTGGGCGGTGGAGGCCACGGGCTACCACCACCTCCAGCAGGGGGGCTGGCTGCGGAGGTGCTGCCACTGGCCACTCTTCTTGCACGTGCTCTGAGCCGCCATTGTAGCAGTGCGGAATGGGGGCTTCAGCCACCGGCCTGGGGCTTGCCATCACTGTCAGCTGCAGGGTCAGTGGGTCTCCTGCCAGCTGTCCCCGCCACTGTCAGCATCCCGCTCCAACCTGGAGCAGGGGCGGCGACAGCCGCTGCAGCTTAGCAGCACTGAGATCGCACGCTGCCCCCAGCTCTCTCTGTGCAGCTGCTGGCAAGGAAGGGCAGTGGGTGGTCTGGTGCCACCAGTGTGGGCGACTACAGAGCATTTCCACTCCGCTGCCTCTCCATCTTAGCCACCGCTGCGACCTGAGGCCTCTCGGGAAAAACGGACAAACAGCGGGAGCGGCTTTGCGCGCTCTGCTCTTCAGTGGAGAGGCGCCACACCGTCCCATGGCCCCTGCAAAGCACCAGGCTGGATTGGGCACCACTGCCCACTCCAGCCCAGAGTGGCCGCAGGTGGCAAGAGAAACCCTGCGCGTGCAGCCTGCAGCTCGCTGCCACTGGGTCTCCCGCTCAGCTGTGGAGGACAGGCGGGAGAAGCTCCGCAGATTTCCCAGACTTTGGCTTTTTTTCAGGTTTTCTAAAAAAAAATGGTTTTACAAATAAGCAAACAAGTAAATAATGCAAACATTTCCCTTCTCCCCATCCCCCGAAAACTCAATTTCTAACTCATAACAAGATTAAAAAATGCCCATTATTTTTGTTTAGAAAATAGGCATCTACAGGCTGAGAAAGATGCTAGGATAACTATAGCAGGAGCAAAATTGTAGTAGGTGGAACAAAGTCTTTTTTTTTCTTTTCTTGACCAAGATACAAGAAATTAAAAAATACAGAGAATTTTGATGAAATTTCAAATTACTCTTTCCTGGATTTGTTTCTTTATGCAAAATCACTGCTTCACAGCTTTGTCTGGTTTAAATTGGAATTCTCTGTGCATTACACAGAATTACACACACAGAATTAACAAGGTTGGAAAAGACCATAGAGGTCATCAAGTCCAACCTATTACCTAACTTATCAACCTACCCAACATCATCACATCACATAAACCATGTCACTAAGTATGCCATCTATCCTTTCATTAAACACATCCAGAGACAGTGACTCCACCCTCTCTCTGGGCAGTCCATTCCAATGGGAAACCACTCTCGCTGTGAAAAAGTTTCTCCTAATATCCAGCTCAACCTTCCCTGTCACAGCCTAAGTCTCTGTCCTCTTGTTCTGTCGCTGGGAGTCTGAGAGAAGAGACTGACCCCCGCCTGGCTACAACCTCCTCTAAGGTAGTTGTAGAGAGCAATAAGGTCTCTCCTAAGCCTCCTCCAGGCTAAGGAATCCCAGCTCCCTCAGCCACTCCTCACAGGGCTTGCGCTCCAGCCCCTTCACCATCCTCATTGACCTTCTGTGAACATGTTCCAGTGACTCAACATCTTTCTTAAACTGAGGGGCCCAGAACTGGACACAATACTCAAGGTGTGGCCTTACCAATGCCAAGTATAAGGGAAGAATAACTTCCTTAGTCCTATTGGCAACACTATTCCTGATACAGGCCAAGATGCTGTTGGCCTTCTTGGCTGCCTGAGCATACTGCTGGCTCATATTCAGTTTCCTATTAACCAGCACCCCCAAGTCCCTCTCTGCCTGGTCACTGTCCAGCCACTTCGACCCAGTCTATAGATCTGCATGGGGTTATTATGATCAAAGTGTAAAACCCAGCACTTAGATTTATTAAACCTCATGCTATTGGACTCAGCCCATCTATCCAGCCTATCAAGGTCTCTCTGCAGAGCCCTCCTTCCCTCTAACAGATCGACACTTATTCCAGGCTTGGTGTCACCTGCAAACTTACTAATGTTGTACTCCATCCCCTAGTCCAGATCATCAGTAAAGATGTTGAACAAAACTCGCCCCAACACTGAACCCTGTGGAACCCCACTAGTGACTGGTCTCCAGCTGGATGTGTGGATTAGTAAGTGTTGTTTTTCTGTGCACATCACTTGTGATTTGAACATATTTGCCTTTGTCTGAGATGTATAAAATAGTGGGCAGAGAAATTGGTCTTTCCAGAATTCAGGCTGCAGTAGGTATTAATTTTTGTTGTTTTTTTTGTGTTTGCTGGTTGGTTGGTTTGGGGGATTTTATGTTTTGGTTATTTTTCTTTTGCAATCCACCTTTTTGGAGGTCCTTCATCTCTTTCTTGTTCATATTATTGGACACAAAAAGTAGAGTTCAAATAAAACACTGAATATGACATTAGCATGGCTCCATAAAAAGGTGTGTCTCAAATCTGAGAACATGATCAGCCTTGGTCCAAATTAAATTTTGATGGGAAAGTCTTTTATTTTTGATCACTGTTTTCATCAGTGGTGGAATAAGAGTTTAATATTTTAAAAATTCAAGTTGGAAGTGTTTGGTTAGTTGAATTAGTGCTACGGTGCTGTTTACAATTTTTTAAGTGTTTAGACTTCTGTACAGTAATTTGTCTAACTATAAAATCAGAAAAGGGATGCCATTTAATTTTGCAATGTGTCAGGTAATCTGATAACAATATTAAAGGTATTCCTTTGGAAAAAAAAGTTTGCTACTGATTGACATAGTAATTGTTAAATACTTCTCACATATTATTTTTTATTTTTTGTCCACACATCGGCCACTGGAATTTTCCAGATTCATGAGAATAGGCAAATAGTTTACTTGGTTTAGTAATTTTTTTACTACCCTTTTGTTCTTCTTAGACTTGTCTAATTATAAAAATAAGGTCTTGTTATTGCCTTAAATTATTCTTACAATAGAATAATCTTTGCTTTGTTTGAACATTATGCAAGGACATACTAATTCTCAATTAGTGGCATAAACTTAATGACTTTGGATTCTTCAATATAGTCCAAGATGCTTCATCTTCTCATCCCTTCACAGCTACTTTTCACAGTCAACTGTGCATTACAAGCTGCCTTCAGTTATGAAAAAGCACCTATGTCCTTTTGGGAAAGTGAACTGTTCTCTGTTTCTCTGCTTTAAGCCATCATGTCCTGTGTACATACAAAAAAAATGGGAGGTGGTGGGGGAAAGCCAGGCACCAAGGAGTCACTATTTATAGTAAGGGTTTTTTCTTTCCACTGCTTAAAAAGATAAGTAGCTGAGAGAGTCAAATGTTGTTTCTCTATAAATTGTGTGCCAGCAGGTTTATCAGTAAATGCTGTAGGTTATGTTGAGTGAAATAATCTGGAGGAAGAAAGGGAGGCTAAAATAACAAAGCAGTAGGACTATTTTGACTCCACAATCAAACCCTCCTTGACTTTTGCCCTTTGGGTGGAAAGTGATTATGTTACAAAACAACATGAGGTCAACCTCTAGGTTCTGCTGTTAGTTTCTTTCTTGCTGATCTATGCTGAGGGAGTAGTTAGCGCATGTTCTTTGTTTTTGCGTTAAACGTTACGTGCTTTTACTCCGGGCAATAAGAATGGCAGTTACTTTTCCTATAGTGTAAAAATTGCAAACTTGAGAAGTAGGAAATTGCCTGGATGGCACTGAAGAGCCATCCATGCCTAGACTCAGTATGGAGAACTCAAAGCATCCACTTTTCAAGTACCTCCTTCCCTCAAAGGCAGTGTACGGTGTTAGGAGTATTTTTATAGTTATGAAGTTGGTATATAAAAAAAATTGGTTTAGGTGCACCTAGTTGAAGCACTCTAGGAAAATTCTACCGAGTTCTTTTGAAAAGATAAATCATACCTGGTTTTTTAGCTTTTTTTCTGAACTGTTACTAGCTTAGGGTGACAACTGCTTGGTTAGTGTTCCAGCGACAGACCCATGATGTGGAAGAGGTGTGAGAGCCTGAGTGTATTATTTTAATGGCTGTGGTACAGTGGAGGAGGCCCCTGTCAGGAAGCAATAAAGTAGTTATTAGGTAATGACTGTGGAGGCACCACATACAAGGTTAAATTGATCTATGTAAATCACTGACTTTAAGGTGCTGAAGCTGCCTCTTGGTACCCATCTTTTTTTTACACAAGTGGGGATGAAATAGTTACTGTTTTGATAAATGATATGTAGGAAACCTACATTAAAGACCTTAAGGGAGTTGAGCTCCTAAATTCCTTTGAAATGTAATGGAATTTGGGCACTGAGTGCTGTTTCTTTTTTAAAAAGTCACTGGCTCATTTTCTTTCATTAAACTGCTTTTGAAAAATTGTGCAAAGACTTTGATATGTGCTGTCACAGTATGAAAGTAGCATAGGCAGAGGGTATACATGTAAACAAGAGCATTTGACTTCAAGGCATGTTGGCAGTGCCAGAAATCAATACAAACCAATTGGGATTAACTGTTGATAGCTTTCTACTGTTGTGTCTAACGTATAGTGTGTAATACTGATGGCAGGTTTTGGAATTCTTTGCACAGGCTGTATTGGGATCATTTGAACAGAAATGTTTCATGTTTGATGCTTGTTTGTTCTCCATAAATTTTACTGAAAATAATGTAATTTAAAAGTGAAAAGAACCTGTATTTTATTGGAAATCTGACTCATACCTCATACGTGGTCCCAAAGTCAGAAAAATACATAGGAACATGTCTGAGTAACTTTCACTTGCTTATGTACCTTATCTGCTCTACAACAGTATCTTGATATATGTATAGCTATTATACTTGCTCAATTTTAGAAAATCTAGTGTGATTCTCATTATAATCCAAAATCAGCATAGATTAAACAAATTCCCTTAACACTTTCGAATTGAAGTCTCAGTCTGCTTGTGTAGCATGTAGTATATAGGGTACCTATAAACATTTACACATACAATTCATATATAAGCGTGGATATATTTGTGAGTAAAGTAGATATAAACAATATTTTTCAGGACTCTGTTAGCTGCAACCTCACAAACAAAACTTGAGATTTTTTGGAGGGAGTGTGTGATTGGTTCCCATTTGGAGGCTTGAGATGCCTTTTCCTTGTTTGTAAAAATCTGTGGTTTTTTTATTGATATGTAGGGAGTCAGTTTATGGGAGTTAAACCCAACAAACTGTCTTTCTTCAGACTAGTTCTACTGTGGGGGGCTGCAATTTGGTTATCCTCTAATTTTTCACGTGACAGTGCTTCAACATAAATACTAGCTGAAGTATTTATGGGGAACTGATTTTTTTTTTTGTCTGGATTTCCAGCTTCCGATGTAGCTCGTCCTACTCCAGTGACACCAAGAAAAAAAGAAATTAATTGGTATTCCTTCCAAAACCATTTGTAAAATAATGTGAATTTTTTAGATTGTAATCTGAAATATTTGCCTTTACATTTGCAGGGGAGACTACTAGACAGGTTTGCTTGGCCACATCCAGAACCCTTCTGAACAATGCTGAATTATACAACTATTAAGAAGCCAAAACAAAAACCAAAACAAACACCCTAAATCTTAAACAGCTGTCAGACTATAAAAAAAAAAGGAGTTTTTATCATATGGTAGTTTACATATGAAGCTGTAACTACTCTGAGAATTGAATCCGCTATGATTAGAGGCTATAACTGATGCCATTCATACCGTTTGTGCTTAGAAACTATGCAATATTGTGACAACAAGTGAATAAAATAGAAAACTATTGCAACCTGCATTTCTTAAGAGATACTTGGAATTAACACTCTGCATAGGCGTGCAGTTAATCTCATGTACCCTGCTGCCCATATGGGTGGTCACCAAGGGAACAGCCTTACTTTTGTTTGTGAAGGTATGTGCAAGAAACGAAGAGTAAATATTGGTATAAAATTTTATCTTGTGTAAAAGAAGTGCAAGTAAAATGAAAACGAATCAGGTTTATTTTTTTGCTAATACTTTTAATTGTGTAAGTGCAAATTTTGCTAGTGTTCAGTTAGAAATTCAAATTTAAATTTAAAAGTCAAGCTGTAAAGTTAAAACAGGAAAAGTACCTTAATCAGAGTTATGCAAACCTATATAATCAGCATGAAAATATTTTTGTGCTGCCACATGTGATATATCATTGCTTTGCTGTATAAACACAATTAAAGAGTGCCTTGGGGACTTCCTCAACAAGAGATTAAACAGGGAAACAAGACTGGCAATTCTAACACTTTGCATCTGATGACTTAACCAATCCAGACAGGCTTTCATTCCCAAACATTTCTATTACCTGAAATATGTATTAAAAGAATTCATAAGGACAACTGTCTAATGCTTCAGATCACAAACAGTCTTTTGTATTCTATTTGTCAGTGAAATAAATAATCCATAACCTTTTCACAGTTAAACAGGTTTTTCTCTTCCTCTTCCCTCTGTTTTTTTCTCTGTCAGAGATTAGCAGCAATTTAGACTTGTGAGTGGAGCTAATTGCTGAATTCAGTCTAAACTGGTTCAGACAAAATGACCTTGCTTAGCTAAAACCTACCATTTAAATTCTTGAATAAACCTCATTTATTTTGTCTGAAATAAGGAAGCAGATCAAAGGCTACTTGGATACAGTGGGCATTTTTTTGTGAGAAGGGTTGAGTACGTGCAAACCTTCCTTTACTGAAATAGTGGCTTGCTAAGCATATATCAAGTGAACTTTGCAGAACTTGATCTGCACAGGATCCATGGGATGAGGCCAGTTGTATGAGGGTGATTAAGGCCAAGTGCTGAGTCCTGCCCTGAGCCACAACAACCCTGAGCAGTGCTGTAGGCTTGGAGAAGAGAAGCTGGAAAGCTGCTCAGTGGAAAAGGACCTGGGAGTGTTGGTCAATAGCCTGCTGAACATGAGCCAGCAGTGTATCCAGGTGGCCAAGAAGGCCAATGACATCCTGGCCTGTGTCAGGAATAATGTGGTCAGAGGACCAGGGCAGCGTTGTCCTCTTATACTCAGCATTGGTGAGGCTGTACCTTGAGTACTATACCCAGTTCTGGGCCCCTCAAAACAAGGAAGACATTGAGGTGCTGGAGCATTTTAAGAGAACGGCAACGAAGCTGGTGAAGGGTCTGGTGAGGAATGGCTGAGGGAGCTGGGCTAATGCCTGGAAGAAAGGAAGATAATACGGAATGTTATTGCTCTTGACATCTACCTGAAAGGAGAGGTTGCAGCAAGGTGGGAATCAATCTCTTCTCACAAGTAGCAAGATAGAACAAGAAATGGTCTCAAGTGCTCAGGTGAGGTTTAGATTGGATATTAGGAAAAATTTCTTGAGTGAGAGGATTGGCAAACACTGGAACAGTCTGCGTAGGGAAGTCATCGAGTCATTGTTCCTGTAGGTGTGGCACTTGAGGGCCTGGCTTACTAATGGGTTTGGCTGTGTTAGGGTAATAATTGGATTTCATGATCTTAAAGGCTTTTTCCAACCTATATTATTCCATGATTCTTGGAGGAAAAGAAAAATTACATTTAATTAACTTAGTTTTGATGCACACTGTGTTTTTCTTTACAAAATCACTTTCAAAAAATTTCAGATGATTAAAGTATTTTGTTTAGCAACAATTCTTTCTTTTTGGCTTCAGTTGTCATCCTTATATAGTAGCAAAAATGTTAAACAAAAAAATCCACTCATATGCCAAATCCTAGAATGCATGATGCAGCATACTGCTCCAAGTCATTGCATTGGGTTGGATCCAGTCTTACTATGAGCAGAAGGCAGGTATCTTTTTGATGGGTTGTTTGGGTCTCCAAAATGAGCCTCACCTTTGTCCATTCTAGTTTCTAATTTTGAGAAGGGCTAGTTAATTACACTGGAATGTTTTATGAGATCTACATATTTTGCGAGTTTAGAGATGCTTGTGGATTTATATGTCCTTTTATGTGTTGTGCAGAGAACAGATCTCATCCTCTTTCAGTCATTAGAGGGGTCTCAAGGTCATATGCAGCTATTCTTGAAGGGTTTTCTCTTCCTTAACTTCCTTACTTATGCCCAAACAACTGGAAAGTGTTCGTTGTTAGAAAACAGTCACTGTAATGGACTCTAAATTACAATACTTAACCAATCTGATAAATAGACTGTGGGAACTCTTTACTGCTGTTGGCTCTTAGCAAGATCATTCATAGCTCTACTTCTTTTCCTTCTCCATGCTGCACCTGATGGGCAATGATTCTCTAAAGCAAGTTTTATTAACAATTAAATTCTCCTTCTGCTACCCGGAGATTTCCTTTAAAGCAATAAAATTCCTGGTGGCCTAATCCAAATGACTAGGATCAAAAATCCTAATTAATTGGGTGTGAACGTAGCCTAGTTTCAGAAATAAGTTTACTAATTTTCTGAACTAAATCCAGATGAAAAATATTGTCTTTTTAATCATGTTCATAGCCTTATAAGAGAGAAAAGTAGATTCAAGAGTGAAAGAAATAGGAGTGATGACATTAAAAGCCTGGTCTTTCACTGTCCTTCAGTCTCAGTGCAGATGATATGAATTGGTGAGTTAAAGCTGTAAGGCATGAACTAAAATGAAAGTTTCAAAAGAAAAATATACTGACGTGGTATGTATTTACTTACTTGATTACAGAAAAGTAACTTTAATTCAGAAATATTGTACTGTTACATCCGGAGCCTTCAACAGTACTGCAAAGTGATGAAATGTTTAAGATTTTTGTTAACTGTCCAGGAATATTCAGTAGCTAAAAATAAATAATAAATGGTAAGGGAAGGAAGTGGATCTTAAACCCTATTTAAAATTAAACCTGTGTTTATTAGTATCAAGCTACAATAGTAATACTTGTATTTGAATATACTATTACCAACAGGGAGCATTTGGTCTATTTGGACATGCTGTGAGATCCAGGCAGCTGCTGTGCCTAAGACATTTTTAAATACTTAATAAACTGGCACTCCTAAACCTGATTTATTTATTATTATGGACATAAAATCCCACAAAAGAAAGCCAGATGTTTTGGGAAAACAGTTTGGTTTCAGGGTTTTGATCTGTGTATCATGCTTTTCATTATAGGATTTCTTATTCCCAGTATCTGTACTTTTTATGTCTTCTGATAAAGCATTCAAAAATTCTTGTAGATCACCCATTCCCCACATAAACGAGCTTAATGACAATTGTAAGGAATAAAATGTGCGGTTCAAATGCTTGCTTCAAGAGCTGGTGTTTTCCAGAGTAATGTGATTTTTGAGATTTTATTCAGAAAAAATAGAGTTGCTTTTAAGTGCTTTTGAAAATTTTATTCAGATCAGATCCCAGAAAGTAAGCTTGTGAAGTTTCAATCTTCAGAACACTGTTGCAAATACGTCCTGTTCCAAGTCCTACTCCATGCGATTGAACTAAGTGACTCTTTTCATTCATTGTCCCAATTTCACATTGTTTTTATTCTGTCTCTGAAAAATTCCATGAACTTCAGTTTGCTTGTGTTTCCTTTCATATATATCATCCTCTCCTCACTGGCACTCTTTAATGTCTTGGGTTTTGCTCCTCTGTTGAAATCTCTCTTGCATTTTAAATTTCGTATGCATGTACATTGAATGGTGACCCTCAATGAAATTCTTTTTAAAGCACATTTCTCTGTAGCAGCTTAGACTGGCATATTCATTTAGTTGTATGTGTGTCACAATAAGGTTCATCATTTATCTTAAGCATTGTATTTTCCCAAACTAGATTCCATTAAATGGAGTTTGGTAATACTGAAAAATTTGTCTGTTTTCAGGTTTCAGATGTTTGTGTAGAAAGAAAGTAAGCAGCTCTGGTAGCTTAACTGTAGACATCTTATAATTGCCTATTGATTTAAAACAATTAAAAAGTAAAAAAAAATCCAGTATCCACACTTGCTTCCTGAATATTGTCTGAGAGAGGACATAACCCATACATGTTTTTCTGTATTCTACAATCATACTTACTATTACATCTCCAACCTTAATCAAAGGTTTGTCTCTGTTCTACAGACTTTGGCTGGAGCAGGTGTAAATGGAAAGCAGATTTCTGAGTCATAAGCCCAGCAGCTAACAACTTCCTGCTGTAGTTGCTCAGGCATTCCCTATAGGACCTCTAGTTCCTTAAATGCATTAGAGGTACAGCTGGATAAGGACAGTTACCAAGGTGATAGTTTAAAGTGAATTTTATGTATTGAGATTCCTATCTGGTACCTGGCAGTTCCTGATTGATTACTATGCTGTGTACAGAGTTGGCATGGTTTGTGGGAGCAAACATAAATATGTGGTGCATTGATACAATTACTGAAATATGTAAATATGGATTATTTTCAGAAACAGGTTTAAAATCAGATCTAAAACCAGATTGTGTAGGACTTTAGGAGGTGACTGAAGCTCATTAACAAGCCTGTTGAGTGCAGGCAGGTTAAAACCACCACATAATGGAACAAGAAATAGAGGCCTCGATGCACCAACATGCCTACAGAATATTTTATTCACAATCATATGATTAGTTTCCCTGTCTTTGCTATATGATAGATCTTCTTCCTTTGGACTTACATGCTTAGACTTCGCCTTGTTGCTTTTGGCCAAATTTTGAATGTTCTCAAGCACAATGAAATCTGACACTGTATTATTTGTATTAGATTATCTAATTAGTTGTGGTGAAATATCCAGCACTTTTGAATGAAAATGAGCCTGCAGTATAATATAGGATTCTGATTTTTGATCTATAATCTCAGCTGTGAAGTTCAGAATTGTTCATATTGCATATGAGTGGGAACAACATATTTGTACAGGTCACCTGAAAATATCTGGATACAAAGCCAGAAGTGATTTACAATCCAAATATAATACAAATTAATAATAAGTTATTATGTTTCAAAAATAATTGTATGTTACTGTGCTATTTTGTGGTCTGCATTAAAATGCAGAGCAAAGGGGTTTGCAACCCTTAATGTGCTTTTCACCAGGATATCAATAAAACCCTAATGCCAGCCTTGTCTGTGAATAAAATACCTATAAACACAGTATATAACACATTTTTACATAGTTGACCTATTGAACATTTCCACATGTTTTTCATTTATGTGGAATTGTTCTCTCTTACTACAGTCCATTCAAAAAAAATTTTTTAGACTTGATTTAAATAGAACAGACACCTTAAATATCTTAACAAGCATAGCTGACTCTTTAGTGGAATTCTTAAAAAAAAGATTGTCTGCAGCTGCTGTGCCCAAGATGTGCTTAGATCTGGTGTGTTGAATGAAAAAGGTAGAGCAATCCTCGGAAGAATTTGTACAAGTAGAGTGTAAAAGCTACACACAGGGGAAAATATTGGCACTGGTCAAAGAGCTGTATGAGTACATATAATTTCCCAGCAGTTGTGCTGCTGTGCACTCATATGCACAATATATTGGTTAACTGGTAATAGGAAGCCATCGTTTTCTTTACAGATCTGAAACGTTAACTCCTGGCATGTCATAGGAACACGTGCATAATGTAATAACTTAAACATGTGTCACTGTTATAAGGCAGGTGTGAAACAAGGATATTCAAGCTGAAAGATCCTACAGTTAACTTTAGAGTCAAGAGAAAGGCCAGGAGGATGCATGGTCTGGAAACAGGCAATATAAATGTTTTAGGAGATTGCTTTCTTTGTGTTATATGAAAAATAGGCATCTGCTGTGTAAGAGTCATACTTAATCTAGTTCTATCCTTTGAATTCTTATTTTTTTTAACATTCTTGCCTCTGGGGAGAAATGCAAGTTACCTATTAATGACTTTTTTGGTTTTTGTTGTTCTTGTTTTTATTTAGCTGTAAAAGTACTTCCAGTTTTTCAAGATATCTGTATTGAAAAAAAAATTTTTGCATGCTTGTTCTTAAAAGGAATTGTTTTTACCATTTCTGAAACAGAGAAGGGGAATTCCTGTTTAATATTATAAAACTAGATTAATTTCTATTGTAGTTAACAGACAAAAATATTTGAGAATATTAGTCATGTTGTATTATTTGATAGCCTTCAGTCTATGTCACTGCTCCATTCTAGCTCTGAAAGCACCAGCTCTGTCTGATGACCATCTGTGTCTAAATAGTAATTTCAAGGTGTATGTTCATTTCCCTTTGGTACTGATACAAACTTTCTCTGTCTCATAAACCCTAAAGCTGCTTCAATATAGAAAAAAGCCTAAGGAGCGATTTAGCCATATTATGATCTTGGTTTTGAGTTTAGTTCCCTCCTCATTGCTAAGAACTTTGAGAACAACAGATGTTTTAATGTGCAACATGAGATTTGTAAGTACAAAGAAAATCCAATGGGTGACAGATTCAGTGCTCTGTAAACTCTCTCTGTACTATAGAAAAATAATATTCAGAATCGTTGTGGCATGAAACATGTCTACAGTTACTTTAATGTTTCCTGAATTAGAGAGTAAAATATTTAAATGTAGATTGTATCTGTTTTAAAATATAATTTAAAATTTAAAAAATAATTTGCAGAAGCCACACACTGTTTTCCTAAATGGTTTGGGTTGGGTCCCCCTTTTTAAATTTTTTTTAATATTTTTTTTTTAAATTAGTAAGAATTCTTGTAAGTATGAAGTCAGAGCTGATATTTTCAAACTTTGTGTAGAAATGACTCCACCCACAAAATCCTGAAGAGTTACAAGGAAAAGGAAATTTTAATCTGCCATTGAAACTCAAATATTTCTGTTCACAATGAAAATTTATATAGTTTTTTTAAAAAGGGTAACCCCCCCAAATAAATCTTCTGTGCGACAGTGAGAAAGAACAAGAGAATGAACTGTTTCTGAATTATTAAACTGGGGATTTGAAGTCAAGGGCCTTCTTGCTTCCTATGTACTTGTTTGTGAATTGGAAATAAAATGGCTCTGAGGCATCTTTCTCCTCAGCTTTAGGTGCATAGGAGCCATTCAGAAGGCTCACCCCTTCTGAATTATCATTTCTGTCTTTAAAACAGGATCTTATTTGTCTGTAACTGCTGTGAATGGTGTGCAAAGCCTTGGTGTGAAGGAAATCAGTAGAAAGTTCTCCATTGACTACAAAAGGCTTTGGATCAGGCCCTAAGCTTTTAAGTCTGTAATTGTCATGGAAAATAAATACTGCACTTTAAGAAGCAAGCTCCAGGGTCTCCTAAAAGTAGCTTAAATAGCTCAGAGAGGAGCAGTATAATAACTCCAGCTTTCATATGTTAGGTTCTCAATAGTTTTACATCCCAGGGATACTGCTGGGACTCCCAAATCACTGGTCAACAGTGTAATGATACATGGCAAATTACCTAGGTAATGGCAGTTGGATAAATCACCTCCAGCCACTGCTGGTTAGCCAAGCAAGGATTGTGCTATGTATTAACTGGAACTAAGTCCCCGAAGACGAAATCAAAGGAAAAATGGACTTGAGACTTTTTTTTTAACCAAATATGATGATTAGTGGTCATTACTGAAGAAGATTTATCCTTCCTTATGGAAAGGCTAGCAAGTGATTTAGAAAAGCAAATATGAATGTTTTAAGTTTTTATAGAAATTGAGGGAAGGGATCAGATATTTAACATCAGATCTGTTCACCTTCAAGACAGCTTTTCTGTTTATATTCTTCAAATAAGGCAAAACAACACAATGGAAAAATTTCAGGATGTTCTTGATAGCACCCAGGGCTGCAAACCAGACTCATTTACTTGGCATTATCATTTTCATGAGAAAGAAAGGAAATAAACAGCAGCTACTCCCAAACCTCTTGAAAGTTCTGAGGGGGAGGGTGACATAAAGTTGAAGATCAAAGTGCAGTCAACTTGGTAGGAATTGAAGGTGCTGAATATGTCATAGGATCTTGACACAGGAAAGTGCTGTGGCTTGTGCTGGCCAAAGCACAAACTTTTTTTGGAACCAAACCAGAAAGTCAATTAAAGTCACAGAAAAGTGTTATATTTTTCATACCTCTATCCAGAAATGTAAGACTTCTAAATCACATCTGATGCTCACTGTTACCTGTGAAAAAAAGTGAATGTAGTTTAGGCTGGTGCCAGTTAAAATAATAACTTGAATTATCTTAGAATGCTTCAAGGTATTTTTGACAGTAATGAATCATGTGCTAGTAAATTGAGTAGCTAAAGGAAGGTGTTAATGGAAGGTAGGTACATTGATGTGCATTAAGGACATCCTGTGTTAGGCAGTGGTGTATGAGTCCATGGTGGTATTTTTGGAACTTCCTTAGTGGAGCATTGTTGAGTGCTAGGATTATCACCTCTTTATGAAGGCACAGGCAGAGGAGAACGATTTACTCATCTCTATTGCAGAGTTCAAATTGTAACTGCATTATTTTCAGTCTGGGCATGTGAAAACAAGCCTAGAGGCTCCCATCTTGTTTTACTGATCATGTTGCATGTCTTACGCTGTTGTGATGTTAATGTATGTGAGTGTGTCTAGGCAAGGTTTTCATGTATTTCTATTTGAATAAATAGGATGATGACTCACTAAATTAGTCGTGTGTAGGTTCCCCTCTGAGGCTTGCAATGATTTTTATGCAACATTCAAAGCCCTCAATATTAGAATTGGTGTTTATATTTTTCACAAATGAGTTTACTTTTCCACTGTGACCTGCCTGGCTCTGACTTTACTGCGATGTTTCTGACAAAAAAATCCGAGACACTTATTCTTTTAATGTTTTGGTCTGCACTCCTGACTAATCTTTTTTTCCTGTAACCCGGATATAATGTGGCAAGAGAGAAGCAGATATGATTCACCATCTACTGTAAAGCGCAGCCAAATAATACATGAATTTGGAAAACAGTAATGGTTGTATGAAAGAAAGGAAGACTGAAGCAGTCATGGAGGATTCTTGCGAGCAACAGAATACAAAGAACCTGACCTGTTGTTTGAAGAGAATATTTTTACCCTTTTGGTAGCTTTTCACAGAAGATTAATCCCATTGGTGAATCTTAATCTTCACATAATTTTAAAGATTTGTATTATAGACAGACTAATGTATTTGGAAAATCTGTTAAATTCTTCCTCTCATGGCAGTGAATTTCATTGGCCATTTTAAATCCATATTAATGGCATAAGATGAAGTGAGCATCAATTTTCATAGTAATGAATTTCTACTTGTCTAAATACACTCCAAATGCTGCACAGGCATAGGCAGATTGTTATTAAGGATATAGCTAGAATACAAAGAGTAGTACTAGCAGCTATTGAATCTTGTTTCCCTTAGCTGACATTTTGAAAGGTTTTAAGTGGTACTTTATTTTTCTTGGGATTTCAGCTTGTTGCTAACAGCCAAAGCTGGATTGAAAGTCTGTTCTTTAAGCAGTAGTAGTTTCTATACTGAAAAATAGGTTACATAGAGGAGTTGGGGTTTTCTCTTCTGAAGAGGAATTTGTATCTGTGGGAACCTCTGAGTCTTATCCATTTTACAGACATTTTATAGCTGAAATAATTTTCTTACAAAAGTGAACTTTCTCTCTCCCATGGAATACACAGGGATGAGTTTTCTTTCCCTGGGAATTTGTTCCCTTATGATCCTATTTCTAGTTTCAGACAGCTTTCATCCATCTGAGAATGACTTCTATATCTTCTTGGCTGACTCTTCTCTCTCTTCCTTTACAGATGCTCTCTTTGCAATAATGACTAGAAACGTCAAGACTTCCTAGATCATACTACATAATACATACTACTTGTTTTGAGTCACTGATGTAATCAAAGGCCCTCTCAAAATAATTCTTTAGGTTATTTTCTTGTTAGTGTCTGATCAAGACTTGTACCCAAAGACTTGTATAAACAAAGAAAAAGCAGTTATTTTCAATGGAATAAGGAGACCAGAGGTCTATTTCGTTGTTTAGCCTTACTATAGTTTATGCCAGAAAGAAGAAAGTGAGTCTCTAAAACCAAGAGGGCAGTCTAATGTTTTGAGTTGCCCAGGAATTTTTTACTTGGAGCTTTACACCATTCTTATGTGCAAAGTGACTGAGTCAAGTGCAAAAATAAAGGTCGTATTTTGTTTATGCTAAAGTTTTGACGTGACTGGCCAGAAAGATTGAAGCTGCAGTCCTAACAAGCATTGGATCAACGAGCAGTTGAAGTACTAGGCTGTGTCTGCCGAAGTTTGCAAAAGGAACTGAATGTCAGTTCTTTGATAACATTAACTTTTCTAAGATGCCTCATAAATCCCAATTTAAGTCTTCCCTTGTATATTACTGAAAAACAAGGATGTTCTTTCAGTGCATATCCTAGTTTATTTGACAGACTCCGTTTTGCTCAGGTTAATGAGCACATACTTTCTACTGGCGTGAAGCGATTTTTTTTGAACAACGAAAACAAATAGTGTTTCCATGTAGTCTGGATTGTTGTAGTGGGTTGAAAAGGGAGGGGGTGTGTGTGTGTGTGCAGGGGGGTGTGCTGGCAGGTTCTTGGAGGGAGCGGGGAGGGGAAAAGGGGACAGGATCCCCCTGTTCTCAATGTAAACCCTGGTTTTTCAGTTTTTTTTCCTTCCCTCGCTCCCCTCCCTGGTTCACTGCGGCTCCCAGGAGCCCACGGTGCCGGTGCGGGCTTTCCCCCCCACCCGCGGCGCCTGCGGGCGGGGGGGAGGGGGAAGCTCGACACGCGGCCCTGGCCGTGTGGGTAGCAGTGTCAACGCAACAGGTCCCTCTCGGCGCGGGGCAGCCCCACGCCACCACGGGAGTGCCCTGAGGACGGCGTCGGCCCCGCGCTGCCGCGAGGGAAAGCTAACAAGAAGCCCACGGTGCCGGCAGCCCCGGGGGCAGCCCCCGCACGGCGGGAGGGGCGTGGTCGCGGCCCGGGCAGCTCCTGTGGCCCCGGTCAGCCCCAGACCCCCCTTTTGTGGGTTCTGTGGGCGGCGGGTGCTCTGGGAGGCGGCAGCCATCCCGCGGCTGGCAAAAGATGGCGCCGGGAGGCTGTTGGCTCGCAGATTTTGGCGGGAACCGCCATTTTGTTGGAGCCGGGAGCCTCAAAGGAGGAAGTGGAGCCCAGACCGCTGGGCAATCCGAGGCGGCGAAACCAGGAAGAAGACCACGAGACTCACGTGGGGCTTGGAGAGCTTAAAAGCCCGAAGAAACGGAAGTTCACTCTCTTTGGCTTCCTGCAAAGCTGGAGAGCAGCAGCACGGCTCCCCTTCTCCTACTCCCAGGCCCCGTGGCTTGACTCAGCCCACCTCCATCGGCATTGGAGCCACACGAGCACAACTACAGGTTGAAAGCTTCCCCAAATAATATCCCGGGTTGGGGGGGGGAGAACCTTTCACTGTGTTGTTTTTTTTCAGAGATTCCAAGGGCTGGGAGTTGGCTACCCATCAGAGAGGGAGAATAAAGAGAAAGTGGCTCTTCCTTTCCACTGCCTCTCTGTGGCCAGTTTGGCTGGCCTTTGAAAGCAGTTCCCTTATTCCTTTTTTTCTTGGTTTTCCTTTTTGTGGTTTTGCTGGGTGCTTGTTTTTTTTGTGTTGAGTCTGGGGTTCCCTAAACTGTGTTTTCTTTGAGCTCCAGACAAATAAAGTGTTTCGCTGTTGTCACATTCTGTCATTCTTCTCGTCACTATTAAGAGTGCCCCCTAGTTAATATTGTGGTTCTTTAAACCATCACAATTGTCTAGTCAGAAGAGATCTTAAAATAATGTCAGGAACGATTAAGTTTCCTGATGTAACCATTAAATCAGATAGCCTTTCAAAGACTCAGAGAAATGGGGGAGTGGGAATAGAAGGCTCTTGTTGAAAAATATATACTATGTTATGTTGCACTTTGGAGTTCTTAATAAACTGAAAGTTTACCCTTGAACAGGACATTTACTACAATTCTATTTAGCTGCTTTGTTTATGTGCTGCTGTTACCATAGTCTTGCCAAAAAAGAATAAAATTGTTCAAGTCATTCAAACTGTAAGACAATAATGGCCGAAATATTAACATTTTTGGACAAAATTTCTGATAAAACAGATGCACAGCTTGTTGTAATGCAACCTGCGTATCAATTCATGACAGACTCTTGTCTTAGTTTTAGAAGTGTATAGCCTATATCTGCTGAACAAAGTTGTCCTGCTACTAGTGTGGCAGACTTAGTAACCAAACTGAGCTGGGAAGAAAATATGAACAACATATACGTAGTTCCTATGGCAATGATCATAATTTTAAATATGGTGTAGTACAATATTATTAAGATAATGCCACCTACATTATAAAAGAAATTAACAAAATTGAAGGAATACTCTAAAGACATTATTTATCCAAATGAGGTATCATATTTTGGAATATAAATTATGATGTTTGTTTCACTAGCAAGATAAATTCCTAAAAGAAGCTTTGTCTTAGGTGTCCTTTATACCTTTTGTAATTTGGGAGTTAAGAAGAATAAAATAGAAGACTACACATGAGAACATAGCATCCATTAGGCCACATGTAGGTACTGCATCCAGTCTGAGACCTCTTATAAAGAAGGATACCGATGAACCGAAGCCGGTTCAGGTACCAGGGAGCATCCCCACCAAGTGCAGAAGCTGAGGGACAGGATAGGTTCACCTGTGCAAAAGCAAGGTATACTTGCTTAATTAAATGTCTTCAATAGATTCTGTAATGCTAGTTATTGTTTCTTTCCAGTTTACTTTTCAGACTGTTCTAGTTTCAAAGTAACTTTAATGAGAAAATTCAATTTAAATTGTGCCTGTGAGTGCGTTTTAATAATTGATATTTATTCACTGACCTAAACAGAGGCATGATCATGGCTCTCCTAAGAACAGGTGAATGTGTTTGTGCCATCAAGTATGCTGATAATTTTGGATTGATTTTTTTCACTCTCTTCTGTTGGAATTGTTTCATTTTAAACAATGTATTAATGAGAGAGTAAGACCAGAAGGAAGGATTTTGCCATTGAATGGAGATTTTTGACTTCACATTTTTGCTTCAGTGAATTTTATTTGTCAAAAATGAAGTGGTTGCAGAGAGTGAGTTCAACCACCTCCAAGGAGCCAATATACTGATAGATAGGGAATGCCCTGGTCGCTGGGAAATAGTGGAATTCAGCACTTGGAATGAAGACTCTCTTTTTCCAAGTGTATATTCTACCTGGAGGCATTCTTGAAATCCTCTGTTCTCTTTTCTGAAACTGGAAAATTTGCATTTTCCAGTTTAAAAAGTGTAATGAAAACATCTTGATGAGTTCTAACCTTAATTTGATCTGTAACATAATATTTGAGTTTTATAATACTACTTTTCTTCATTTTGTGTCTTTTTTCAGTTTCTGTGGTCATTTTCATTTCCAAGTAGTTTCACAAAAACACCTCTAAAAATCTTCTGGATTTAGAATTATTAGAAGTGAAACTTTATTCTGCAAAAACTAGTAGCTCATGTAAGGTGGAGCCCTGCTCTTGCCAACTATAGAACATTTGTTAACAATGTTTATTATCATAATGCTGAAAGTATGTTATTACAAACTTCGTATGAATAATGTTTTTGTGCAAGTTACAACACACAACAAGGTGTGCATTATAAAACAGTGTGTCTTTGGCTGAGTGGCCTAAATGACTTGAAAAGTGGAATTTCTGTATTTATCCACACAAATGTATTCATACCATTAACATTTTCCAAAACTAATTTCTTTTGAATGGTGAGAGAGATTAAAAAGGGAAAAATGATTCCGTATGATCTCATGATGGAAAGAACTTCAAGCTAATGACAGGATCATAATTTATAATCTCTTCCTGTCTTATCTGTTCAAGATGGCTGTATGTTTTAAGTATATTTTAAGATGGAAACAATACTGCTTTGTGATCTTAAAGAGACTTATCTTCAGTGATGTGTTGAAAAATGTTAGTGCTACATGTCCTGTCTTATTTTCAACTTCCAGAGTTCCACATAGTTTTTTAAAAAGTAGACTTCTGATCAATGTTAATTCCTAATGTAGCAAAGAATCAGCTAATATGTACCTTCTGCACTGTGATTACTTCGTCTTTCAGCTTCACATAAGCTGCAGAGAAAGAAAAATGAAATAGCTAAATCAGCAACTTTTCACAATTACAGTGTCGAAGTCTGATGTGTGATCAGTGCTAGCTGCTTGGGCTGTGGAGTATGCAGAAAAGTAGGACAGGATGAAACATCATTGTGCTCTAAGATGGATGTCTTAAATAAGAAAATGGATTACCCTGTGGCTGTGAATTCCTTTTTCCATTATCTATCAAATGACCCTAATTTATTATGTTGAAGTGAATGCCTAATTTTTGCCTAATTGCCATTAGGTGAACTGAATTCTACTCTCCAACCCCCCCTGCCCCCAGCTCCGTCACCTCCAGCTTCTGTTCCCCATATAATGAAGTCAATTGCTAGATCAAACTAAAGCTGGTAACAAATGAAACAACATCATCGGTGTGTTTTTATTATAGTGTTCTCATGCTTTGAAAGAAATAATGCCTTTAATAAAAACCCAGAAACTCACTGCCTGTAAAAATGTGTGCCATTCTTCTGAAGTCAATAGACTTTTGCTGATTTGTGTGAGCTGAAGATCTCACCTGTCCTCTGGAGCTAGTGTAGAGGACATTTCATGTTTACTTTTTACTTTATTAGTGTCTCAAAAAAACACTGCACTGCCATACATTTGTGTCAGTCACTTTTTAGAATTGGCATTTATTAATGGCTCATGAAGCACGTAAAGACTTGGTAATTGATTGTTTTACCCAGAAATAACCAAATAAAAACACAAAGCAGTTTTTGCCATCTGAATGCTGGCAGGAAACCAAAATGTTAAGCTCTAGTATATACCTGAAATAAAATTTGACATATAACTATGAAATGTATAGAGTGGTTTGTTTCATTAACAGTGTATTGGAATAACAGAGGACAGAGTTCTGCTTTCTGTTAAATGGAATTCAATTTCCTGACATCATTAATATGAAAGGAGAATTTGGCCTCCATCTTCTTAATCTACCTTGTCTTTATTATTGATAAGCTACTGGTTTTCTTGGTCCACTGTAATGGTGTGGACTTCAGACTTGGGCTGAAATAGAGAAGCTTTCCCGAGTATCAAGCAGTGTAGTAGGTCAGTGCTTCTCAGTCAATTCACATTACTAGCATCAGAAAGTATGATGGATTGCACTGAAATGAAACCATCAGGTTCTTAAACAGAGTGGTTCCTTTTTCAAATTTAAGAAAAAGTTCAAACCACTGGATAAAATTGTGTGCCAATTATGTATAAACTTCTCTACCGCTAGAATAAAGGAAGCCATAATTCTGTAGACTTATATTTTATTGAGTTCATCTGTTTTCATTTATAAATAGAATGTAAGAGAAAAGGAAATCTGTGCCGGTGGACAGTGAAATAATGCAGCTTCTATACACTAGCAGTGAAATGAACAAGAACCCATGGTTCCTTTTTTTTTGACAGGTTGAAAAAAGTCTCAGAAAAGGCAAATCTACTTTAAGAATCTCGGTCTCAAATAGTGTAGTTGTTAATGTTGATATTGACTATCATAGTTAATAATCAGTCTGCTCATTTTTAACAGCATATTCAGACTCCTCCTGGAAAGAGGAAATCTGGGAGGAAGACAATTAACAATTCTTCAAAGAAGAATTTAGACTATGTCTATAAAACTCCATATTTGGGGCATAGGTTTTTTTAAATTTCTATGGATCTAATTTCTTTATTTAGGATGCTTAAACTTCTTCTTTTGTGTGGAGCCTTTTAAAGTGAATTACAACTTAAATCTAAAAAAACATAGGGACATGGAGTATGTAGTACCTAGGAAAATACTTAAACTGGGACACTAGAGCAGGAAATCTGAAAAGTGTGGTGGTCAAAGTTCTGCTGTTACAATTAGCTTGGATGTTTGCTGTCTGGAAAAGTGCACTATTTTTTTATTTTAGATAGATAGACGTGTTGTTAACTTCTTGAGAATGATAAACATAGATACTGTTAAATCTTGCTTCTATTTTCTACTCAACAGTAATCTTACATTACATTGAAGTCTTAAAAATTAATCCCTGGAATAAATAATAGTTAGGGTAGTGACCGGTACAAACAGGAACAAAGTATTTAGTATATCTGTCACTAATGAAGAATTAATTTATCTAAAGTATTTTAATCTAAGTATGAACATATAGCTTGCTAATTGAATTTATGGTATATGGAGTACAGGATGAATATGTTCCAAAGTATCCTTTTAGGTCCCTCTAGCAGTAAGGATTGCTGTCCTTTAGACTGTGAGTACAGCCTTGTGGCACTTTCATTGCCTCATTAAAATGAAATGATTAGTTGAGTAGGCATTTACCAGAGCCATACCAAAGAGGTAGTGTTAGCTTAAAAAAGGGCATTTTTCTGCTTCAAAGAATCAGGAATCCATTATCAAAATATTTCTTTTTTGCACGTGTATAGATACAAGTACATTAATTATAGATAATCTGGAAAAAATATATTACAGATACTGGACATTAGAAGTAAACTAGCATTCATTCCAAAGTAAGGTATAATCTGTCACACACTCCTCCCCTATAAATTCCCCAAACATCCATCTTGATAAGTCCAGATTTCAGTAAATTTCTGTGAAATAAGAGAACTTGGGTAGTAGCAAAAAACTGCTTGATATTTACAAATTTGTCTTATGATGAGAGTGTCTAAGCTTCGGTGGTCATCTCTCAAGATAGAAAGTGTCTTCCAGAGCTGGGCTGTGAAGTTGTTTGTGGTTGATTTCAGCCTGAACTGTGGGCATCATCTTGTTGACAGCAACTGCTGTATTTTTTAGCCGTATGGTGCAGAGAGAATGGCAAGTATCCAATTTTACTTTTGTGAATTTTAGATAATTATATTTCTCTAGATTTTTGCCCCAAAATCTTAGAACAGTTTCTCGACAGTGTTTTTTTCTGAATCCAATCAAAAACTTAAATCCTAACCCCTGAAAACTTTTTTCTATCAATTTGTTTTACAATACCACTATTATGTTGCAATTTAAGCTTTTAATCAGTGTAAGAAGCAGTAAAACTTCTGTGTAATCAGCTGGGAGGTTACAGTGGAAAGCTGTTTTCGGCCAAACTACAGATATATTTTTTCCATTTAGTCTTAGCTCTTAGCTGAATGTGTGTGGACTCAGGAATCTTCCTGAATGTTGTTTAAATGTGTCTAAGTAGGTAAATGAATGTCACGTCAGTGTAGGAAGCTTTACTGCAGCGTTGGTGGCACCGCCAGTGGCAATGTGGTGGTACCAGCAAGTAATTCCGAAGAGCACTGAGAATCCTTAGCAGGCTTGTAGGTTGTCCTTGGGGCCACATCTTCACAGAGGTGCCCATCAGAACTCCTGATAAGCTTTCCCTCTCCCTGTGGAAATACATGGAAGAAAAACAAACCAAGCCTGCAGAGAATTGTGAGACACACAACTGTGAAAACTGCACCTCAGAAGAAAGCAAAGAGTGAGCTAAGATGAGGCCAAATATATAGAGAAAGGCAAATAATTTTGTTAATGAGAAGTTACTTCAAAGAAACGTACAACTTTCTCATAAACAATGAGAATGTACTAGGGATACCCTAAGGATGCTAAATTTTGGCTTCCTGCTCAGGCCAAAAAGAAGCAATGTTACTCAGGCAAAACTCACAAAGGACATGTCCAATAAAAATATATTACTTTCTTGTATTGTCTTTCACTGATTTAACAGAGATTTAGATGACCTAATATACATGAGCAGTATAGATCTCTTTACTTCTCTGTAGTCAAAACCATTCTTCCAGTTGTCATAAATTACATGTACTTGTACTGAACACAAAAGGCTGATAGCAAGAGTTTACTCAGAGTTAGGGATGTCACACTTATTTCTCCTTTTTCCTTACCTCATGACCAGCAGGTGGGACCTAAGGAAATATAGGAATCATTACCCATGGCGTTGAACACCTGGGAGCTCCATTGCAAAGGTGACCCATCTATTTACTACAGAAAATTATTTTTAGTGATTGTTTTTCAGCACCAGAGCACCAATGAACAGCTTTTAAAAGGTCAGAATCACTGCCTATATTTCACTGCCATGGGAAATCCATCCCACAATAATTTAACCTGTATGCCCCTACATACACATATGCAAGTTCCATATTGTATTACACATCTGTCATCTCCTTTTTATTTCCCCAAACAGTATTTTTGACTCATAAATTGTCTTTTCTTTAAAACTGTGGCCTGGATAATTCTCTGTGGAGACAGAGGAAAGAAAAAAGATTTGAGTGAATTGTTTCCAGAGTGCTTGTGTATGGAGGGATGCTTAAGGAAGTGAGAGTGAATTTATTTAAGATTAAGAAATAAAGCACATAAACCAAAATTGGATGTGCTTGTGAACGGTCTCATTCTGGAATTAAGATGATGGTAGATTGTGCCACCAGGTTGCTAAAAACAGTCCCCTCAAAAGGGGTAACAAATGTTATCTGATGCAGTTTTCTTCATACCTTTTTGATTGATCACTTTAACTTCCCTGAATGAACCCAGATGCATGTGGCTAATCCATTCAGTGGATCATAGCCCCACTTCTGTGGAGGTAACATGAGGGTTTCTTGAGGCTTAATTTCATCATGTGAACAGAACAGGAATATTTTGTTGGAAAGAAACCTCAACTTTTACTCCAAAACTGTAAGTGGCATGTGAAGACAGTGAATGCCACTCCCATAGCCATTGTGTTACATGTACACTCTATTAAATATACCTGATACTCCATAGCACTACATAGATTGACTAATTTAGACTTCTGCAGTCTCAGCATCATTCCCATTGTGCTTTGTGAAACTACTGTGAGAAAGTTTGGACTCTCACTAAATAAAGTGTCATTCGTGAGAAACTATCCTAGGAAACTTTCCAGGAAACATAAAATGTAAAATGGTGCAATTTTTTGCAAATAACACTGAATCAGTAATCAGTGCTGTAGGAAAACATGGTTGGTGTGAATATACACCTTTAAAGGATGCATTACTGATTTTTTTAACTAACTTTTTAATGTGCTATACCATTCTTAGGTAGTGAAAAAATAGTTCTACAAAAATATGTATGATTTTCTGCTATATTTTTTGAAGCAGAGTTAGTAAGGCTGAAGATAAAACATAAAAAGGGTAGTTGGTGTTTTTTAAATTTGACATACCAGGCCAAATATATATTAACAATTCAATTAAATAAATTTGTCTTGATGAAGTTGTTTTTTCATTCATTATAAATTTTTTATTCCTAATTTAGGATAGTCAAAATTCTATGAAAGCAGAAACACCTTAATAGAGGTTTTTGGGAAATGAAAGAATTAAGACATAGGAAAATTAGAAATAGACAATGGATATATTAAATTTTTTGTTTGGTTTTTCCCCTGTTCATGTCATACTTATTCTGCTGGTTTTTAAACACCAGTTCTAAAATCTTACAATAAAGTTCATTTTCAAGTCTATTTGTCAGACTCCGAGTTTTAGTTAATAATCCAGACAAAATATGACATCAGACTGATAGGTGAATTGTTTCAGAATTTGCAGCTTACTCTGTGCATGTAATGAAAAACCTGTAGCAGACTGCAGAACTATGTAATTTTGCAGTGCCCAGACAATATGATCTTATCAGAACGTGATTATCCATACTGTCAAGGTTGCAGATATCAACAATAGCTGTATTTTCCCTTGAAAGACTGGAAGGGGCACTGTATTTACAAAAGCATCTTTGGTATTTTCAAGATGGCTGGAGTTCATTTGAAACAAACCATTTAAGTTCACATTCTATTTAATAATATTGATGATTTCTTTTGTTGATGTTATTTGACAATATTAATTTTTAAGAAAATAAATTGCACATCCTAAACAAGCATCAGAAAAACATGTTTTTCTTATGTCTTTGTCACCAAATTAATGTTGGATATATTTAGTCACTTCCAGTTTTTCTCCCATGGTTTCTAAAATGAGGAGCTATTGTAGACTTTATTTAGGGTACATAATTTGCTGATTCTTGAAGTTCTAGTAATTCTGAGGTTTAATTAAAATATCTGAACCTGCAGAAATTTTTCCTGATGTGTTCATGTAGTTGTTATCAAAAAGAATACGTTTGAAAAGAGTTCTTTCCTTGTTCTGCAGCAGCCTTTGCTGCACAAGGGGAAAACTTCCATACCCTTCCCCATAAGCCCCATAAGCTCGAGTTATTAGTATTCGCACATGCATTATGTTTGCATTTAATATTTCTCCCTTGTCCTTTATGTCCCTCTCCATTTTCTGTGTATAATGGTCATTCTTGTCTAAGTACAGGAAGAACCAATTATTGTTATAGTATTTCAGCTAGGTGACATTGTATATCAGGGTATAATGGGCATATACGAAATACCACAGATAGACAGTTGATGGCTTGCCTGCTCTGACATTTCATTCTTCCAGGTTATAGACAGCCTGGCCATGTTTACTTATGTCTGTTATCTTTGAGAAGCTTGTGTCTTTAGCCCAGGTATGACTAATGTTGCAGACAGATCTGTTTAACGCAGAATTTTAAGATAGCTGTGTCTGTGTTCCCTGTTCAAATAATAAAATATAATTAAACTTGTATAAGGACTTAGCCATGGAGTTACTTATGGCTTAATTAGGACTAGTGCTTTTTCAAACTATTTTGATTTGTAAACTGTGACACTGTTTCCAAAATAGCTGCAGAACTGTGAGGAAAATTTTTTTTTCAAGGTCTTTAGTAGACCATTGATTACAAATCAAAGATGCTTATTTTTGAGTTTTATTAATTGTCATTCCTAAATGACAATTAATAGAATTCTTATAGCAATCTTAATCTGTAAACCTTTAATAGAATTCTTATAACAATCTTCATCTGTAAACCTGAAACTGTTTGCCTGTTTTCCCCTTTTATGTCCCTTCTGTCGTTACCTTGATTGTTACGGTCTTCTCTTCATCATGGCTTTCCCTCCATCATCTCTTCTGGCTAAAAGTTATGCAAATGTCTAAGATAATTTTTTCCTCTGTCTCTCTGACCATCTCTACTATTCTGTCTCTTACTGTACCACATTCAATCTCTCTAAAATTTAATTTATAAACCAAGATATTCTCCTGCAATAAAGTGTGCTTTCACAAGATGTTTTAAGCTAATTATATTTTTATGAATATATGTTCTCAGAACTCTATACAGATAACTCTCTTTTCACCTCCAAATATAGTTTCAACGGTACCACAGAGCATTTCATCCGGGGTACAAGTAATGTAGCAACAAAAATGCCTGTGTTACAAGGTTTGAGTTCAAATGTTCAAGGGTAGAATTGGCTGTAATGGTATATCTGTGAAAAAAATAAGCCTGTGGTGAAGCTGGAACCCCAGTGCCAAAGCACAACATATAATTGGGCCTAATTTTTTCCATATGTATCAACAAAAACAGTCTTTGCTTCCATGAGAGATGAAAGCTTCCCTTTCTGTCATATTTTTATTTTGTATATAATTCCTGACTCTTTATAATTTTATAGGACTTTTAAAAAAAACATGCCTAGATTTGGGGAGAGATGAGCTGTCACCCTGGATTTGAGTTTATATTTCTAATAGAAAAGCCTTTTTTGGTGGGGAAGGAAAAACACGACTGTTTCCCCTCCCCTGCCAAAAGGGCTACTATGTTAAAATCCTTGTGCAGTGCCTGTGAGCTATCCAAGTTGGCATGGAACAATCCATTTGTGAATTGATTTAAATACCTCATTTAAAATAAATAATCTAGTGGAATTAGTGTCATAAATCTTCATAGAATAAGCTTACTATTTATATAAGATCGAAGAAGTGTTAAATATATTTCTGTTCTGTCAACAATGTATGGCGGTGTTTCTCCCTCCATTCAATTTTATGCCAAGTCCCCAAAAAAGAATGCATATTTTCTTATGCATTTGTTCTGTTGTTTAATGTGGTATCGTTCCAAATAATCTTTCTTGCTCCTGTCTGTAAGTTCAGCTAATGTATAAATGAATTCTGTAGAAGGCTGATAGTCTAAGTTATATTTCACTTATTTTACATTCAGTAAATGCACTGTTATCAGGGTTGTTGAGATATTCTCTGCCTCATATTTTAACTCCTTTAGAAAGTTATACATCCAAGCATGCCGATGTTGTACTTTCTGATCCAATTTAAAGCAAATCAAACTGCCGAGCAGAACATCCCTAAAGCCTCTTGCAGGTGACATTGATGCAATGGCTGTTAGATCCAAGTACTTTGCCACGTGCATAGGTAGGTAACCTATTGACACATCAGTCTTTCTCTGTTTGTGTTGTGGCAGCCACTGAGACTCCCAAGTGTTTGACTGTTGAGAACATGGTTAGTTAGGACTCTGCATGCTGCTTTAACAGTCTTTTTGTGTGTCTTCTGAGGAGAAAAATAAAAGGTAGATACCATGGAAATGTCTTGCAGGATGCTAGCAGTACCTTGCTTGTTTACTAGTTCACCTCACTTCAACTCTAGTTGCATCTAAAATTTGTTTTGTAATTTATCCCTTCCCTAACTGATTCCATGGAAGTGAAGGGATTTTTTTTTCACCTGCCCTTACATCTCTGCAGAGTTTAAAACGTTTTGCTCTAAACATGGTTATTTTACTAGGGGCAGAGCTGAGAGTTGCACTAGCAGTGAAAGATGTCACTGAAATGACCTTTGAGTTCCCCATATTGCTAGCTGTGCAGAATTTACTTGGATGTGGAGGCAAGCTAAAGCCATCTTCAAAGTTATTCCCCATGGGCTATAAAGATAATGTATACAGTGCAGCACACCTTTCCCAAATGAATTTATGTGTTAATTTTCTGTTTATTAGGGGAAAGAAAAGAAAAAAGCAGGCACTGAAAAAAAGAGGAAGAAGCATTTTCCCTCTTCTAATATAGGTAGAAAATATATAACTAAAATCAAGGAAAGCATGTCTTGTTTCCAGTAACCTGTTTCCATGGATCCCTACTGGTGTATTTTTGTAGAAGCTGTCTTACAAGTTTTTGCTACTGATTTAAAAGATTCCAAGAAAAGCAGCCAGGTCAGAAGAATGAAGGAAAGAAAATTGTCCTGCCTTGTTCTCATTTCAGGTCAGCCACAGAAAAATCCTCTTGGACAATAGGTGACAAAAAATACCCGGGTTCTCCAGTAGCAGGAGAAATCCTTTTGGATTTCTGCCAAAGGCTTTCTTTGAATCTTGGTGCAGGTCATCCACCTTAGAAACAGGAGCTGCTACTTGTGGTGTTCACACCCTCCAGGTACAAGCCTTTTTTCTTCAGTAGTCCGTTCCTGTCACTTGGTTCACTTTGTTTTTTTTAAGTCTTGGATTGGTTCTGCTTACCTTAGCTGCATCCATTCTCCATATGTACCTCTGAAACTCCCAGACTACAACCCTCACCTCCACGTACTGGGCTATCAGAAGTGAGACGTCTGGCCTGTATGCCCGTTTAGGACTTGAATCAAACACAGTGCTTATAGCACTTCTCCTAAAACCTCCTGCTAGCCAGGACCCCTTCTGACAACTAATAATCATAGTCCTCCCACTCAGTTATGTCTAATGAAGTGCACTGCAAAGTAGATACATCTTCTCTGGCTTCCTTTATTGACAGCCACCGGTTTTATTTGCCTCCATTCATGTCTTCTGCCTGAATCACCTATGTTTGTTCCTCTTATTTCATTGCTTTCGAACTATCCCTTTCAGCTGTGCTTGTGGTTTTCTTGTGGCAGTTCCTCTCAAGCTGTTCCTCGCTTGTCTTCCTATCTTGGCAGTGTGTTGTTATTCTAGTCTATGAGTCTTCTCTTCATAAACTCCATAATTTTGGACTCTTTCTACCTTCACAAACAGGATTTCTTAAGCCAAAATTTTAGGAATGTAATTCTGGCCCTACTCAAGTAAACTGGATGAGGATTTTGCTCTCTCTCTCTTTGTGTTATTTTTTCCCATGTGTTTGGGCACAATTTGCATATATAATTGTTACATATGGATCTGTCTCATAAAAGAAAAATAAGCCGAACTTACTCCAGTCTCTGTAGAGTCAGATGATTGATATATGACCAGTGTAGACTAACAAAGAGAACATTCTCCAATGCTCATATTGCTTTGATTACTGGGGCTTTTAGAGCGTCCAAATGCTGTAGAAAATGAATAACAAATATCAGATGTTTGAAAAGTTAACTCAATAGAAGTCAAGGACATAATGCTTAGTAGCAACTTGCTACAGAGGGTTCATATTTTTCTATTAATGGAAAATGACACAAAGATGCCCTTAGGCCAGCTCGGTATTTGTATTAGTAAGTGACCAAAACTGTGTGTCAAGGCACTCACATACATACTAATCACTTGCATTTGTAACTGCTTCCTCTGTCTTCCTGGCAAAACATCAGCATTAGGAAATTGTGACTAATGGTAAGAAGAAAGAACATCGAAATACTTATCTTAATAGGTACTTTATTGGTACAATCTTTATAGGTGCCAAAGAAAAAATACAGTTTGATTAACCTAAGTAAGACAGAGTGTGAAAGAGGCAGTTTCTTTGAAATGTAAGTGAAAGTGACCAAAACAGCTCCTACAGAGTTTGCTATTATTATTTATTATTTTTTTATTGCATTTATTAGGAACATGAACAGTATATGTACTCATTCAATACAGAATCAGTTTTGTATGTCTACAGCCATGAAAGAAAGGCAAGTCTACAGTGTTCATCTGTTTTGATTTTTGGATATTTTTACTTCTTTTAAAATCTAATATTTCTGGATAAAATTTACATCCTTTGTTCCCTTGTTTAAAAATAGTGGGGGGGGTGTTTTTGTTTTGAATAATTAGTTGTGGCGTCTGATTGTATAAGAATTGCTCTATTGTTTGGACAGTATGACAGCCTCTTGTGTTTTAAGGATTTTTTTCAGGCAAATGGCTTTTGAGAATGGCAGCATTTCAAGATTACGAAACTGCCGCTGATGGTAATGGTTCTGTGATAATTAAACTGTCCACAGTCTTTCTTTTTTTTTTTTTTTTTTTTTTTTTTTTTGTGAAACTGAGACAAGGGTAGTTGTGATTTCATCAAAGGCTTTGTTTGAGCTCTGGCAGCTGGCAAGGCAGAGCCCTCTGCTAGCAGACTGAGTACCATCCTGAAGAGTTTTCACTATACATTTCCTTCATCAGCAGCATATTCATCACATTTCATCTTTGCCCGTCTTGTAAGAAGACTAGTCGGCTTCTTGGTGTTCTTTGTTGACAGAATAGCCAATTTGTCCTCTTAGTAGTAATGTATTAAAATTGGCTTTTAGAGGCTTCTTAAGCTGAAGGTAAGGTTCTTTGCGTGATCGTTTGTGTAAAAAAGCACATTAACTTAAGTGTGCCCTGATATTGAAAAGAAGTAATAAAATTATAAAATACATTGCATCCCTACATTAAAAATAAAAAAAGCTTTTTTATCCTACTTTAAAGAAATGTGCATCTCATTCTCTGAAGAAGCTTGCAAAATCCTGTGTGTCTATCTTTATGCAATTGTGTCATTCTCTTTAATGCTTTAGGACTGGATGAGAGTTTACAGTAAAGGGCAACCATAGGTTCCTGTGGCTGGAGTAATGCTGAGGAGTTTTCACAACTGCTTTTGTGTGAGTGGTTGTACCATGGAGGCAAGAGATTACTGCTTTCTGGAAAAGCATTCCTGTAAATTGTGTCTGTAGATGTTCGTGGGAGCAGGGCTTTATGGCCTGGCACATGAGCTTTGTTCAGGTCAATGGAGACATATTGAGGCAGTACTTTTATTTACTGCTCAGTTGGTACCCTTGCTTACATTAATATTATTGGGCTTCTGGGCACTCAGAACCTCATGGGAACAGGTCCTTCTACTGAGGATATTACTGAGCTCTTGTTCTGTCCCTATGGTTTGTCATTCAGCGCTGTCTATTAACACTGACTAATTAGATATCTGAATTTAAGATGGCAAACCAATAGACAGAAGGTGAAATTCAATTTGAAACTTATTTATGATGTGATGCTTGTAACACATTTGATAATGGAGGTAACCAGTAGACTGTGACAGCTTCTTGTTACAATAAATATATAATTTGGTAGCTACATGGTCTCTATTGACTTGTGTGTGTGTTATACTTGAGATGGGATTCTGTTATGGTATGTACACTGCTACTACTGCCCATTCTTGGATTTGCAAAGAAGTGACCCTTCTTTCCTTGCAGAGAAAACAAACTGAATCTGCTAAGATCTAGCTCCGAGGGGAAGGCTTGAAGTTCAGAGATGTGTTAAGGAAAGACATGATTGCAAGTAGAAAGTAAATCTAGATGAATTCCACTTTAGTGAAGAAAACGGTAAAAGGAGGACAGGCTTTGTGCTATGTGAAATATTTGGAAGAAATTGAGAGAAAGGTAAAACATTTAAGGAAGATGGCAGGGGTTAATAGAGAGAGAATAGAGTGACTCAGAGTTTGAGTAACTGGGGAACGTGGGAGTCAGCAAACACTCAAAGCTTAATTAGTAAATTTTAAGATACTGAAAACTAAGGGGTTGAAAACGAAAGTGGGAAGTTGACAAATACTGGCAAACAATGAGTGGACAAAAGATCTGTAAGGCTATTTGAGACAAAAGCTAAAGTGTTTACAAGTACAACACTAGACAGGCAGTATGTACTTATTAATTCTCTCGATGCACAAGCTTGAGGCCCTTTACAGAAGTCCTTTATTTTGGAGTTACATGAGATGGCTGAGCTGGTCTAGGATCACTCCTTACTGGAAAGAGGGGATTGTTCTCCTTTCTGTATCCTGTTCCTACCCCCTTGCTTTGGAGCACTTTGTTCACTAAACCATCAGAAAATAAATGTTTGGGTCATTTTTGTCACTTCAGCTTTCCTTGCTGTTATGTGATAATTCAGTAGTGAAGTCTGTTGGGCCTTAGCACTAGCACAAGGCGAAATGGGAACAAGCAGCTGGAGTAAGAGACAGGAGATAAGATTCCATTTTGTATTAATTAATCCTGCCTGTCTCTAGGCTGTGGTTGCAGTTTTACAATATCTGAATCATTTAAATTCAAGCTCCTGCTAAAGGGAGTGGGAGCTATGCTTGCTTCTCAGCCATGTGCTTTCCCTGCCTTGTAGTGACACCACAGTGCATGGCGGGATGATCAGCTGAGCTTACACAGTTGATAACCTGAAAAAAAGAGTCTGTTTTCAGCTGTATCTGTTGCCTGATTTGTTTGTGTAAGCCCTGTTCACAGGGACCCAAGAGAAGGGAGAAGGAGGAAGGGTGGACCTCCATTCTGGGCTGCAGCCCATATTTAGATGAGCTTCAGCCAAGGGTGAAGCCATGCCCATAGGCCTTTCTGGTCCCCACTGTGTTAGATTCTGGTTCTGTAATGTGGATATAGTCTTACTTGCCCAGAGGGAAGAGAGTTGTAAATAAAGAGGCAGTTCACAGAGATACAGTAAAACTTAACAGAAAGTGTTAAGTTATTCAAGCTTTTTGGATAGAAGGCACTGTATAAATACTGTTTGTATTAAACTGCAAAAATAACTGTTTAAAATTTCTGGAATAGCTGCGGGAAATAATTTTAGGTCTGTGTAAGGAATGCATGCTATTTTAAAAGAGAGAAAAACACCAAAAGAGAAAAGTTCAAGCAGAGCAAAGGACACCTATAATAATGCAGTAATACAAGCCTTTTGGGAATGCCCGTTAACTAGATCTGAGTTCTTTAAGAAAGAAGGTGATCTTAGTGCTGTAAGAAGGATTCCACTTATGTGTGTAACTTTTAAGCAAATTGAAAGAGTGTACTTTTAAAAACTTTTTGAACTTTTTGGAATCTGGGGCAGAAAACAAGGAGATATGGATAACACTTGAAGTGTTGTGTATGAAAGGAATTTAGGAGGAATTGCTGGTTTGCAAAGATGGTTATTAAAATTGTAGAGCTTTCAGAGAGAAGGCAACAGAAAAGCAACTAATACAGCTTTCAGAAAAGAGATGGTTAAGTATTTGAAAGAAAATATGTAGTGAACATATGCAGACTTAAATAAGGGAAATGTCCTAGATGGATGCTTGGCCTCTCTGAATGAATAGAAATCTGTCTATGAATGGTTTCTGGCCCATGGTCATAGGCAACACAGGAAACAAAAATATGTGCCAGGTTCTGGTAGGGGCCAGTTCCATGGAAGCTGTGGCATGTATTTTGAAGTATAAACTGTAGTATAGTCCCCAGATCTGACCTTTATATTTGAGTTTAAGTAGAATGCTCTGTAGTTTGATCAATCTCTAGGCTGGTGAGTGTTTATTTTCTTGCTAAATTGCATTGTCATATTTGAATAATATTCTATACATTATGTTCTGTTGCTTAGTGTTGATATTCTCGTTCTCTTTAAAAAGAATGTGTATGTTCTATGTGGTTTTAGTCAAAGTGAGCATATATTTTCATACACGGATGGCAATTATAGTGAATATATATAGAGCAGAGATTGGGACTTCCTTCCTTTTGACCACAGCATTCTCTTTTCCTGTATAGTTACCTCATAACATAAAAGTAGTCATGCACACTCAAGGTTAAAAATGGTTTCTCACAGTAGTGTTATACAACCTGTAACTAGATGCCAAACCCCCAAAGTGCACTGAATCAATAAAAATTCCTCTTGGTCTGCATTGAATAAAGTGATACTGAAGTGGAGTAGCCACATCGTTTTGCATACCCAGATCCCTCAGTACTCTCTCGCAGGTGGCAGAGTTTCAGCATTCTTCCCCTCATTTCCAGAATGCAAAGGAAATACATGGTGACAGGAAAATCTCAAAAGAATTAAAAGCTCAATTTCTGCAGTTTTCTTTTTAGGATATTTATTCATAGTGTTTTGACTTGGAAACTAATATGGGAATTTCATGAGAACAAGCATTTTCATGAGTTTTCTGGGGTTTAATTACCTTCTCTTTGAAATAAGTTTTATGTGTTGGGACATGATTTTAATAATGCTGTCTGTTTATGCTTTTTAGAAATGCATTTCTTATGTAGTCTTCAGCTTTGTGTCATAAATGGCTGCCCTCTGTTTGCATGGTAACGGAGTATTTTGATTAAAATCTTTTGAACTTTTAATTTATTTTTTTAAGTAAGAAGATTCTCTTAATGTCCTAGTTTGGCCATACAAAAAAATGTATTATTCCAAAGACAGTCATGGAGACTGAAGAGAAAACCCCATCTCTCTAGGCTGTTGTTTTCTTCTTTGAAAGCTATTGTTTCTCCTCCCTGATGAATCAAGATGATGATAGTAGTTACAGCTTGCATTTTCATTTCAGCATGTTATTGTTACTCGATACAGTTAGAGACTGGAGCTAAAGTTCCAATAACAGTTGATTGCTAATTCCAGAACTGTAGATTCACAGAAGATCCAAGACCTGGTTATTTTTTATCTGGTAAAGTTCCCTTCATAATGGATCACAGGTAAAAGGTGGCTATGATCTTCAGCAGTGGTGCAGGTTGAAATATTAGAATGCATCTTTTAAAGCAGAGGTAAAGTTGAGGCTGAAAATGAAGGAGGTATTAGTATGCTTTGTTTTGCAGAGTTCTAAAACAGTTATTTAAATTGAAATTAAAGGTCTTGGAAACAAAATTAAAAAAGAGGTCAACTGGAACTGCAAAAAACTTTTACTTTGAGGGAAAAATTAATGTAGAGTTTTCAGTTTATCCAAACTGCTTCACTCAGAAACACTAATGGTACTTTTGATTTCTGTGGCACCTTTCATCTGAGAACCTCAAAGCACTTTGCAGGCATTAATTTAATTAAGTTTCACAGCACTCTAGTAAGCTAAGTTATGTTTAAATAAGATCAAGATCACTTCACCCAGCACTGAAATGGAGCCACCTCTAGGGTGGAATGCAGTAAGTATTCTATCATACACAGCAACACTACACAACCCTTTAGGAGAGAAGGTGGAGAAAATACTGTATCCACTGAGACTGTGGGGTGAATCTTGTTGGACATCCTATTTTCTTGCCTGTCACTTTTCCTTCTTAGTCGTAGGTTACATTCCACTACCTTTTTGATGATTTCAAGGGACAGGAAATTTGCTGCTACGTCCCCACAAATGATCTTAGTCTGACTGGTACTTAGTGCCATGATTTAGATGATGGGATGATATTAGGTAATAGGTTGGACTCAATGATCTCAATGGTCTTTTCCAGCTTGGTTAATTCTTTGATTCTGTGACTTAGCTCCAAGTGCTATCATGCTCAGTGAAGTTCAATAAGGCTACCCCTCTAATAAACACAATGTCTCTTACTTTCATGCCTTGGTAGTTGGATACTGATTTAAAGAGGGGAGGATATCATCTGTTCTGTCATCAGTTGTGGAGTGGAAGCACCTTTTTCCCTGGAAGCTTACTGTGCCAAGTACCACACCAGTCCATCTCACTTGTATTTGTAAAATCTGATGGTAGATGTAAAGTAACCCTTTCAAATCATGTTATGGTGTCAAAAGCAAGGTGAACTGCTCTTTCTGGTAGCTGATTTAACTTTTATGTTTAAAACTGAGCAAATGCATTGAACCAACTTTTACCAAAGTCTGAGCCACACAGCAATGCATTTTTCCATGAAATTTTAACTTTCAGTGTGCTCTGTGTGACTTCTACTCAAACTAGAAAACATAGCTGGGGTGGAGAAAGGGGGAACAGACGCGTGCCAGCAGTGTTTAGTTCTTTCTTTGGGAACCCACTGATAGCCCAACAATACATTGGTTATGGAAAGCAGATGGACGTTTTCCCTACTGTCTGCAATGATGACATTATTTTCAGATAAAAAGAAATTGCTGTAATAACTCTTACTTTCTGTTTCTGTCTTTTCCGTTGTATTTTGTATCTTTTTTGTATGTTTTTGTTTTATTAACCCACCGAGGAGCTGGGTGTACCCACAAAAAAAAAGTAATCTTGTTTTTAACCTCCTTCATATGCATTTATCCTTTGAAATTGCCCTCTCTTTTTTAACATGACATTGAAAATCTCCTGTCTTGTAAGTAAGTACTATAGAGGGAATATAATGAGAAATTCTGTTCTGTCATAATGAAGAGGCAGGTGGTTTCCATTATAAGCTCGGCTGGAGGTTCCTTCCATGCCAGCAGCTTCCCACAACTGACTGCCTTACTCATCTCTGCCCTTTCTGGTGGGGAGTGTGGAGAGGAAGTGGAGCATAGCCCTGACAGATAAAGGGTTACTCAAATGGCTTCTGTCACAGTTTGGGGATTAGGTTCAGTTATGATTCCATTTGTTTTGTGAGTCCTGTTTGAACTTGTGACAGTCATAAGTGAGGACATTCTGATGGCAGGAATTTGGCACCTGAGGAGCAGGGGTGGAAGGACAG
This sequence comes from Serilophus lunatus, assembly GCA_013399895.1. Lineage (NCBI taxonomy): Eukaryota > Metazoa > Chordata > Aves > Passeriformes > Eurylaimidae > Serilophus > Serilophus lunatus. Next base: position 1,453,880 of record VXBA01004877.1, on the reverse strand, counting down.
TGTCTGAAAGGGTGCAGAAAAGCAATCTAGCCATTTTAGTATTGCCAGTCTCACCTGCTAGAGCAGAGCCTTTTACAAACAGAAGTGTTGTCCTGTGCTATTTCCTCCTGGGCCTACTGCAGGAGAGAGGAGTATGTCACTGGAAGTCTATTTTGAAGAGCCTGATTGAGAGGAAGAAAGCATAGTTTACCCAGCTGAGACCACTTAAACAAAGAGGGACAAATCCCTACTTGAGGTAGGAAACTGGTGTTCAGAGGTGATAGACTTATCAAGATGCTTAGAGGAACTATTAGAAAATGGAGAGAGAAGATGCTGGTCGTAATCCACAGGGATGACAAAGAAGGGACAGGAGACAAATCCATTAGCCAAAACTTAGGTTAAAGACAAGTAGCAGAGATGAATGAGGCCTGAGATGATATGAATGGTGTGGAGTAAAGAGAGATAGAGTCATAAAATGGTTTGGGTTGGAAAGAGCCTTTAAAAATCATCTAGTCCAACCCTCTGCAATAAGCAGAAACATCTTCAACTAGATCAGTTTGCTCAGAGCCCTGTACAACCTGACTTTGAATGTTTCCAGGTATGGGGCATCCACCATCCACCACTTCTAAATTCTTCAAGGGTCCTCGAAATACTAAACTTAAGGCCACTGAGTGAAATATCAGGCAGCAAGTTGCAAAAAAAACAAACAAAAAAAAAAAGAAGGGGATGACCTTCTATGTGGCATATAACTTGCAGTACACATTCTTGCAGGAAAAACTTAAAATACAAATGGATTAGATGAATTTATGAAAAAAAAGTCAGTTGAGAACTAATAGCATTCCTGTGATTTTATGTAATACGCTTTGAAAGATTTTTTTTTTTCTTAAAGGTAAAGAAAGTTTTGGTTTCAGGAAGAAACAAGAGGCATAGAAGGAAAACTTTTTCACAGAAAGAGTGATTTCCCTGCCCTGGGAGGTGGTGGAGTCACCATCCCTGGATGTGTTCAAGAAGAGATTGGATGAGGTACTTAGTGCCATGATTTAGATGATGGGATGGTGTTAGGTAATAGGTTGAACTCAATTATCTCAATGGTCTTTTCCAACCTTGTTAATTCTGTGATTCTGTAAATGGGAATTAGGAGTTACCCATTTTTTTCTAAAAGATTGTATCATGCTTAACTTTAAACTTGTGAGTACTGACATAGAAATAAAAGAAAATGTGTGTGTTAAAATGTAATCATAGATTAAATTCTTCTTTGGTATAGTGTCATGGTGTGTGGCAGCATGTGGCACCATGTGAACATGTGCAATTGCAAGTCAACAGATTCCTACCCCCACGTCCCCTCCCCAGCTATTCAAAGTGAAAATAAGTGTAGTCATTGCAAGAGAATAGATTTTTTTTTTTCCTATTAGTTCACTGGGAGTTGGAAGCGATAGCTTGGGAACAAGATGTGTAGCTGGTTTGGGGCTTAGAAAATAAGGGGAGGGTCAACAAAAGCATTTCTTTATCTTCCCACCCTGCCCTACTGCGAGCACTGAGCATTATCTTTCCAGCTTGAAAGGTCAATGAAATATACTTGCTTTATACTTTCTGCATTGTAAGTGCCCATTTGATGCATTTCAGTTTCCTATCACCATGCTAAAAGACTGCTAAAGAGCATAATGGTAATCACATTCCAATGACATTTGGGTAACCCTGAACTCATTTGAGGATTTAAGTTCTACACAGAGTTTTAAATTATGTTATTCCATTTTGCTTGATGGACAAGTTGTGTTTTTAAGCAAACATGCTATATGAGCAACTTTAAGGATATAGAATATAGATTTTACTTTAAGCTGGAAATGTAATTGTGTAGGAAGAACTAATCTCAAAGTTAATTTACAGTGGATAAATTAAAACAGCAAGATATGAGATACCCATAAAATGTTACAATGGATTATTTACAAAATATTGATATTACATCTTTAAATGCAATTACATGCACTAAAATATGCATTTACTGGAAAAAATAGGAATCTCAGCTTTTTAATTCAGCAGGTACCTTCTAAGGTTAACAATAAAATAAAAACCATAATTTATCCACAGAGAAACATTTAAAAAAATTTTAGTTTTGTTCTTTAAATTTTATATTCTTTATTTATATGCCATTTTTAATCCTGCCTATCAGTTCATACTGAAGGAAATCAGCAGAATTATAGTTTCGAATTTAAAGAATTTTTTCCAGCCTAGTTTTCTTCATATTCCAGAAATAGCTGGCCTGTGTGTCCCTGGTTTTGGATGAACTTTCAGTTTATTTACACAGCCATTCTTAAATTTGGTTTTCTATTTCAGTGATAGAACACATCTTTCTAATTATCTGTAAGAGTTCGGCAGATGCTTCAAACCAGAAATATTGGCTTAGCTGGCAAACAGTCTGACTTGTGGCTTAGGTACCAGAGAATGTATTGCCTCAGCTCCTTGCCTTTCTGGTCACAAACTGCAAACTGTGCAATATTCTTCTTGTTCCTTGGGAGAGATTGTTTGTTTTTATTTTTGCAAATCAAATATAAACCAGGTGGCGAAAGACTAAATAGCCAAACCGTAGTCAGGAAGTGGTTAGAAACAAAGCAACAGTAGCCTGTTGATTCTTGGCCAGTTGACCCGATCAAGGGGACTTGGTCCCAGTATCTATGTGTATCTAAATTACTAAGCTGCTGTCTTTTGTCTACAATACTGCCTTCAGCTGCCAGGAACAACTTTAGGGCTTGAGGCTATGGTAAAAGAGGATGAAGATGTGGATGTAACCATGTTCCTGGTATTGTTCTTGGTTTGTTGATGAAGATGGTAAAATGATATTTTTCTGAAATGTTATATTTACACTATGAATTCTCTTAGCTCAGCCAGTGTCCCACAGAGAGCTTGCATTGCTCTGTTCCTGTCTGCCATTTAATCTTGGAAGCCTGGCTGAAGGTTTCACCACCAGCCGCAGTGTAATTCGTCAGAGGTAAAGGTGAACCACCCCTGGCTCAGAAACAGCATAAAATTGTGGTCTTTCCTTTCCATCTTATGCTATTGATTCAACTTGATGCAACTGTGTTCCCATACTACTTGTTTTCCTACCTCATGTGCTCAAGTGGTATTTTTAGGACACTGAACAAATGTATAGTTTGTCTTCATCTACACGTTGCTCCTCTGAGCTTCTTAATTCTTTATTGATAAAGTATTAATCTTTCTTAACACAAAGCTTATTCTACTATTGTTACTGTGTTGTGACACCGAAGTTGATGGATTCTGCAGAAATATATCTTCCAGTGCCTTCTGCTGAAGAAAACATCAGTGTCTCTCCTAATCAGCAAGGACCTTTCTGATAGAAAGTTCCAATGTGCAGAGTAGTAAATTTGGTTTAACAGAAGTACTATTATTTTATGGAGAAAATTATCTTGCAGTAAGAATGACTTAAAGCAAAGCCTTTTACATAAGTCAAGTCATCTGGCTTTCAAATATACTTTGAAAAAAAGAGAGAGAAGCCCTCCAAACGATTACATATCCTGTGGAGAAAAATCTGCTGAAACTGCAAAAGTACAGTGTAGTGAGTGTCATTTCTGTCCTCTTCATTCCATAAGCACACCCTGACAAACTGGGAAACTGTCCAAGTTGGGCACAGTTTGCTCAAATATGTGCTTTACCTAGGCTTAATCCTTCTAGTACTGGCAAATTGAACTCGCTGTCCAAGCAATGACAATTCCAGTAGACAATGTGTGTTATATTCAAGATTGCTATCTCATAGTTTGTATGTCACTAGACATGAGATTAAGTGCTCTGTAATGTGCATATTACAGCTATTTTTTTACTTCCTCTTGTGTTTTTTTTTGATGTAAAGTAGAGATGAACAAAAGCAGATAATGATTTTAGAGCCGATATATTGCACATGTACATGGCTGGAAGCAGAAGCAAGAAGAATTTGGACCTAGAAATAAAGGAAAATTTTGGACAGAGAGGAATAACTTCCTTACAGATGTGATTCATTCTTCACTTGAAGTTTTTACATCAAAAAGCTTGAAGTTAAGGGCTTGTCAAGTAAATTTTTGGATGAAATTCTGTATTCTTTTATTCCAGGTATCTGACTAGATCATTGTATTGAGATCGTCATAGTTGAAGCCCTTCTGTTCTTTAAAATCTGTGAACCGTGAAGGTTGCTGGCATATGTTTTCATATTGCCATGCTATGTTGTCTTAAGTGGTGTGCCTCAGTAAACATCTAAAGGTATTCTAAAGGTTGCTCGATAATACCCAATATTCCTTTAAAATAGACAAATTCTGCCTAGTAGACAATAGATAAGTAGACAAATTTAGCTTCAGCAGGTTTTTGGTAGTTGCCTAACAGAGTTTCTCTAGTACAGAGGTAATTTATGTTTGGTGTGCATGTGTCAGATGCATAACCACATCTTCCTTTCCCCACTGATCCACTAAAGAGTCACTTTGGTGGTGCACTTTAGATTTATGTGGCAGCTGTTTGAAAGAATCCTGCATTGTTCTTATGCTTTTGAGGATGAGGACCTTCAATTCAGGTCTTCTTCTAGAACTCCATGTTAAAAAACCCCAAACCAACAATCATTATTTAATTTTGAAAACGAGGACCTCATTTTGCAAACCCCTTACTGAGAAATTTTTGCTCCATAGATTCTTTTCTTTGCTTTATTCTGTGGGCAGCAGCTCACCCAAATTGGTTTCCTAGAAATCTCTATGCCTGAAGAGAAGCTCAGGGTGTTATGGGTTTGCAGTGGGGTTTTGGGGGGGAAGGGGAGGCTGTTTGGATTGTTTGCTTGTTCGCTTGTTCGTTAAACAGATTTTTTTTGGAGGCACAAAGGAAAGCCAAAGTCTGGGAACTCTGCAGAGCTTCCTTCTTGCCTTCGGTCTCTGCATCCTGGGGCAGGGGCCAGGGAGCAGCGGCGGTGGAGAGACACAGGAACGGAATCGGTGCTCCCACGACACCAGGCGAAGGGGGCTGCATGTTCTGGTGCGGAGCGATGCGGGGACATACTGTGATCGCTGGCGCTGGCAGTGCTCTGCTCCTCCCGCAGCTGCTCCCTGCTCATTGCAGCAGTCAGAACAGGGTGGCGGGTGCTGTGAGCACTGATGCCAGACCCCTGCACGCCTGTGGTTGGCAGCAGGGATGCGGCTGGCTGGTGAGGTAGCACGGGAGGTGCAGTCCTGGCACTGCTGGGCTGCAGTTGCCCTTGCTGTCCCTGCTCTGGGTTGGAGCGGGGGCAGCAGGCACTGCTGGCCCTGCTTTGCCCTGAAGGAGTGCAGCTCTGGCTGGTTCCCGGGCGGCCTCGGTCCCCATTGCCTGCAGTGGATTCTAGCAGTGGCATGGATGGCTGGCAGGAGTTCCGTGGCGTGGACTGCCCGCCAGCCCTCCCTTGCTGACAGCGCCCTGGCAGGGTCCGTGTGGGTCCTGGCTGCGGTGGGCAGCTGGAGCGGGCAGCCACGTGGCAGCTGCTCTGGATGGCCATGAGCAGTCCTGCTGGCCCAGGGATCCCATCTAGGGGTCCCTGGGAGCAGTGAGTGCTCTGCAGGTGTCGCCGGTGGCCCTGGGAGTGCCCCTGCAGCCCGCAGCGATGGCAGTCGCCAGCCTCCGGGCCCCGAGCACATGATGTTTTGGCAGGAACCGCCATTTTGCCTGGAGGGAAGATCCCAAAAGAAACGTGGAGTCCAATGCCACTGGCCAATCAGAGGACAGCCTGGCCAGGAAGAAGACGCCGGATTCCCGTGGGACTTCCAGGGCATAAAAGCCTGAACACAGAAGTCCCTGCTCTCTTTTGGCTCCCTTTCGAGCTGAGAGAAGCACGGCTCCTCTCACCTCCGTCGGCACAGGCAGCAGTGTGGTGCCATCGGAGCACACCCAGCCAAACCACAAGTGATAGTTTTCCCTTGTGGATGTCCCTGGGGTGGCAGGGGGGGTGCTTTTCAGCATTTTTGTCTTGCAGAGGATTCAAGGTCCGGTAGTGTATACCATCAGCGAGGTGGCTTCCCCTTCCTACCCCTGATTCTCAGCCGGCCAGCTGGCTTTGAGGAGCAGTTTAGTTTTTTTGTTTTTGCGTGACATTGTCAGATGTTATATTGTGTGTATTGTTATATTGTGTATTTCGTTTTGTGTCTCGGGATCCCGTAAGGTTTTTGGTAGAGCACTAGACAATAAATCTGTTAGTTGCTGTTGAATCTGTTCAGTCTTTCGTCACTGTTGTGTGCCCCCTAGTGGTATAGTGGTTCAAACCACCACACAGAGCCAGAAGTGTGAGCAGGAGGGTTATGGCTCTCCTAATCACCGGTCATGTGGGCTGGCAGAGCTGTCTGTGCTAAGGACATGCAATGGAGATTCTAGCACTGACACTTGATCTGTACATGTGCATGGAGGTGTCTGTAGGGGTCCTGCCAGTATGTTGATCATACCCACGTGCGGCACTCCCGTGCTCTGTTATACAGAAAGCAGAGGGTAAAATCAGGCATTTCAAATGCTATTTTCTTCCTTTCTTCAAATGATTCCATTTTCGGTACCATCTTTCTACGGAAAATTTACGATCAGGAAGAATTTTTAGAGGTGTTGAATTCATCCTGCTATTTAAATTATGATTACTCTTTAGCATGTGACATTTTATAAAGCTAACTGGTGGCTGAAATCCTGGACTTATCCTAGGGTTATTTTTTAAGTTTAATATCAGCAAAGTATGTAATGAAATGTCATGGGGTGGGCTTTTTATTTTAATTGTTTTTTTGGTTCTCCAAAATTTCTCATCTAAAGCTACTTTTATCAAGGGAAAATCATCAATACAATTTTTTTTCCACTGTAGTGGATTAATTTACATAAACATTTTCTCTCAACTGTGGCTACTTGGGTCTCTCCAATGACACACAACCACATAGATGTAGTGTTAAAGGAGAAATCTGTTTATTGTTTACAAGAATACTTTTTTATAGTCTACATATAGTTTATACTTTTCTAACCACTGAGAAGCAATTCTCATATCGCTTCTCTTTTGTCTAATTAGACACTGCCGTGTTGTACAAGCATTTTCTTTACATGGCATGGTCAGTGCTTTCACTTTCAGTTCAGCTCTTTTTTCAGCTCCTGGGTCCTAGATTCCACCTGCCATCTGTGACTGACAAAGAACATTCACTGGTATTTTCCTACACTCAATTTCAGTGAATATCTCCAAAACATAGAAGGATTGTGGGAAAAATTCATCTCTTTTTGATTGACATGAAAGAATTGCACGCACTGAAGTGGGGCATTTGAATTTGCTGAACTAGAATATAACAAAATTATAATTTCAAAATGTGTGGTTTACATCCAGTTCTTTTGTATTGAACAAAAATACCTTTCATTTTCGATCTGCTTTGAAACCTTATGTAATAATGACTATTTCTTGTTCTTCTCTCCTTACCCTTGTTGAACTCCCATGGCCAGTTTCTTAAGCATTTGAGAGATAAACATCTCAAACATATATAATTTCTTACAAATTTCATGAAGTTATCGGATGTAAAGGAGAGCTTCATATTACCAGGAGAAATGCTCAATTTAAGTTCCTGTTGTTTTTTATGTGAGTTTGAGTAAGTACAGCCTTACCTCAAAACCAACCTAATTTGTGGTTACTTCTTGGGAAGAAACTGGTAGATATGAAGGGTAGCTACATGTACTGTGAGGTGAAGTGATAGGAGACATAGGTAGCTTTAGCTGGGCAAACTGTGGAAGAGGAAATATGTAAATCTGCCAGAAATCATGAGTAGGAAACAGCATAGGAAATGAGACTTTGTAATTTCTGTTGTTTTTCATAATTCCAGCTTGGTTTATGATGACATTGCCAATCTGAAACTTAATGAAAAGTTTATTTGTTTTATTTCCATATTTTGATATACCAACATTTTCCATAAAGCAAGCGTTACACTTTGACTGAGTTAAAATTACAGACTTTGCACACTTCAGAGCATATCTCTTTATAAATATATCTGTATTTGTCCAGTACCAGTAGTGAAAATTGATTTTGAAAAAATGTTTCATTTTTTATTCTGTTCTCTTAGTGCTTCAGTTTTGTATGCAGATTTCAGAAGAATTGCCTTTGCAAGTTTAGGTGACAGTTCCACTCCTTGACAAGTCAGATTTCAAACAAAAAAGCTGTTCTTATAATCACTCCTAATTTTAGTGTTTGATACCAGCCACTAGCTAAATTTAGAAGATTATTATGAAAATAGATAATTTGAAGTGGGAAGAATGAAAGACATCAGAAAATAATGTGGTCTTTTTAATACCTCCAACTGTTTCAAGTTGATTTATGGCCTTTATTTTATCTCAACCCATTGAACAATCAGCAGATTCACCCTGTAAACCTCTGCTTTATCATATCGGTTTTTCTTTCACTTTTACAATTCAACAAAATGAGATGCAATTTACCCTTTTATCTTCTTCTTACTTTTAAGTTAGCAAAAAGTGATTGTGGTAAAAGTTTTGTTAGCAACTTGTTAATCTTTAATGGCTGTAAAGTATGATCCTATCTACTGTTTATAGTTTAAAAGAAAATGGTCTGAGTGTCTTCCAGCTATCAGATCAAATGTAAATAACAGTGATGTAGAATTTGGCAGAGTGAATATATGTATGTACACGACTACCTAATTATATATATCTGATTGCATAGGTATATTTACATCATAGTAATAATGTTCTTTTTAAATTTTAATCTCAAGTATATCATCCTTTAAGTTTTCACCAGTAATGTAAGAAATTTGAAACAGAGCTAACTTTAGAAAGTTTTCTGTTTTCTTACAGATCATGTCTGTTCGTAATGTAGGAACTGTACAAGTACAGAACAGTTTGCAAGGAAAATGAGCTTAGTGTTCTCAGTTTAGTCCAAGTTGGACAACACATTATTTGGCACAACTGAGTATCCTAGCTTTAAGAGAAGTACAAGACTGAATAAGCATAGAAATTTTTTTATTCGAGTGAGCTGAACTATATACTTAGAATGATGAGAAACTCTTGTATTGGATCCCACCTGCTTTCAATTGCACTGCTTTCATAAGCATTGGATTTACTAAAAAAAATTCTCCTAGAGAAATGCTGTTCTTTCTTATTGAGTATAGATGTAAGGCTGCATACTTTTGCCTTTCGTGTACTGTATTTGTGCAAACAAAAAAAGTTGTGTAAGTTTTATAGAAACGATGATAGAAGTATGAGCACTTAGATTAAACAGACGACATTTTTCAGAAAACGAATATGAAATATTTTATATTTAATAGGCAAATAATTTTTTTATGTTGTGTATTGCTCTATTACCTTGCCTGTTGAACATAACCTACTTCTAAGGGAAAATGCCCTTTTCATTGTCCAGTCTTAATGACTGCTTGGTAAAATGTTCATTTCTGTTAGGCTACAGGTCTTAAATTTTGCATTCAGCTCATGTACATTCTAATGTTAAGTGGGACGAAATTCATGCATTAAGAAGGAATTCATTCCAGTCTATGGAAAGTGTTACTTGTGTTGAAAGAATATGACAATAGGCTGCCAGTAGTGAACTTCCCATTCTGGAGGTCTTCAGAGTCTCTGTTGCCAGATAGACAGTACTAGCTCAAAGATCAGATTTAGTCAAAGCACGACAGAAGTCCTCAATCTGGTATGTCTGATGCTTTGCTCAGAGGTGTTTAACACAGGCACTGAATTTTCAGGCTGTGATTGCAATATAGGGATGAGATTATGGAACAATGGTCTTGCTGTTGACTCATGGATTGAAGAGGAGCTACTGAGTTTCATTTCAAGAGAGAAATGAAAGGGACCATGTTCTGTATCCAGTTCTGTCTTGGACCCAAATTTACAATGCACAGGGCATTTCAGATGTCTTGAGCCTGAGCTGAGGTTAAATAAATAAACTGTGAAGTTAATTTATCAACTACTCAATCCAACAAAAAATAAGGCAGCCTTTTTCATATACTCTTGGCCCTCTTGGAGGTGCCAGAGGAGGAACTTCAGTATTAAGGGTGTTGAAAATAGCTAGTAAAGCAGAAGCCAATGCTAATAAACAGTTTTAGAAGTACTATGAGTGGTTTAAGCATAGTCTGGATTATTGTTATTACTGTGTTAAATCACAGCAATCAAATAGCTAAGGATCGCTTTGAATGATTAAGTGGAATGGCCGTCAATGAAAACCCTTCAGGCTGTATTGCAGACACAGGGACGGGTGTGGTCGTGGTCAGCTCTCCCAAACATTACTTTGGATGCTGTTGCAGATATAGGGCAGGGTGTTACATGATATTTTCAGGATCTGGCAGATTTTAGTTTGGTTTGGATATTTTTTATGTACCTTGGCAGGCATGCATGTTCCTGCAGCCATACAGCAATCTGCATTAATGGCTGAAGTAACACCTACTGGTGAGGCAGAGTCAATCAGCAACAGGCTGCTGTTGACTCATGACTTTAGTTGACTCATGATCCCACTGAGCTTTGACGGTCACTTTTGTTCCCACCCTGAAGCCCAATGCCAGTTCCTGTCACAACTTCAGTGTTCATTGAATAAGAAATTAGATGATGTGCTTTGTGGACAAATGAACAAGGACTTTTAAAGAAGATATGGTAGAGCCTTATATTATTTCTATCACTTAATTAAGTTAATTAAAATTATTCATATTTATACTAGTGTATACTCAAAGTTTTAGATAGATTACACTTAATTTAGAATTGTGGAAGTTGGAAAAGACTTTTAATATCATCAAGTTGAACCAGAGAGCTCAATGTGTCAAAATGACACTGAAAGATCTCACAAAGAAAGTGATTTATTTCAAACTGTGTTCAGACATTATCATCTTCCTCATACACTGCTGTCTCTCCTGGAAGACCCTGGAAAAACAGGTGAGGCTTAAAATATGCCAGGGCACTGAAGGTGGCATCATATGCTAGATAAAGAAATTTTTAAATCCGATTTAAGAGAAAGAATAAAGGAAGAGAACATTTTGATTCTAGAATTTGGAAAGTAAAGAAGTATTAGAAGCATTTCTATGATGTCATTCAAAACAGTCTTGGCTTGAATGGAAAGCAACGCTGCAGCTTCTCTGAAGATAGGCATCTCAGTATGATCCAGTTTAGTTTTACAAACATGAAGTCATTTAACGTGCATGATGGTGATTGATATGAGAATAGCTCATTCTTTTTTAAATCTGTAATTTGTTAAAATGACTAGCTGTCTTTTTCCAAACTACTGCATGGGAACTCAGGCTAGCAAAAGGTATGGAACTCTTTGAGCAAATACTATTTCTGATGGCACAATTTGAATTCTGTGTGGGTCCAGAAGATCTATCTATGTCAAGTGTAAACCAGCAGACTATTCTACCATGCCTAGCGGAACCATCTGTCTTGAGCTGCTTGGTAGTCCTTACAGCAACTCTTTGAATTGAAATCGTAGTGCCTGGGCCTATTTCAACACCGCTTGAGTTTTAATGCCTATTAGAAGGTATGAGAGAAGGGTAGGTGGTACTTGAAACAGTGTATTGAAACTTTGTTCCATGTTGCGGTTCATATGTTTTACTGTTTTCTTATTCATCATCTGTAAATTAAACTTCTCTGCTTCCCATACCATTGAAGGAGTGTTTTTCACACTCAGAATCAAGCATTTCCGATGGCCTGTTTCCTTCAGGTGTTCATATCTTTGCACCTTTAGCTGAAAATACTGTAAGAATGATGTTTATTTTCTTGTTAAGTGTAATTTCATGGGCTGCAGACCATGAGTTCATGGATTAGAGACTGAAAAACACTCCCGCCATTCCAAGTAAGGGTTAAACCAAAACGGATCTATACCCTAACCCAGAGCTCCTTTCAAAATATCTTATATGTGAGGTATATTGCCTTTCTTCCAACAAAATTCCTGATTACAGCAACAAGACCTGTAAACTGCAAATGCATTGGGAGAGAAGCAATAGTATCCAACTTGTTTCAAAACCGTAACAGAAGCAGATAATGGGCAGGCACAGTGGGACTCTGTCTACACTTTTTAAAAAATCTTCATCTACTGTATTTAGTTTTCACTTTTGCTATAACAGAATGTCTCTCAGTAACACTCCTCTCTATATAATTTTTCTGAAACTATCACCTTGAGAGGCTCCAATGGAGCTTTTGGAGCTCTATATGACCTTTGATGTGAAGTTCTCCTGCAGTGAGAGATCAGAAATGCCATGTTTAAAAGCAGAGAACACTTTCTTAGGAAACAGATGCTTTTCTGTCTTCAGAGTCTTAAATAAAATTGTATTGAGTTAAATGTAATATAGAATTTAGGTATTTCCTTGGATGATGTCACCAGATTCTTTTTAGACTTATAACCTCCCACAAAAAAACCCCCGTATCAATATTACTTGCAAGTTGTGTGCACAGTAAAATAGAAAAAAATTCTTTTTGTTTCTAAATAAGCATTATTATCAGGGAAACCTGAATTTCATACTTCAAGAAAGATCATTTACTTGCATTAACTGGTAATATTTAATTGATAGTATTATACTTACTACTCATCAGAATAAAGAGAAAATTCATTGGCAGCTTAAAAAACCATATAGTATGGAAATTAGGCTCTACTGCAAGCATTTACATGTTTGAGAATTCCTATAGGACTCCTTAAGTTCAGTTGAATTACTTATCCATAAACCGCAATAAGTGTTTACAGTACCTGACCTTAAATCAAGGAATTTTTTTTTTTTTTAACTATCTGTGGTATACCCTTTAACTATGTTGGGATTTGGCGTTTTGTTTTATAATGTTCCAAGCCTCTGATGTTTAAACTTCCTCCAAAGCTGGAAAGAACTGCAGTGATTGATAAATTGAAACACTGCACAACAAATGATCTACCTGTATTTCAGTATATTTTCTGGAAATCATTTACTGTATTGGATCTTTTGGGGATTGCTTTGTGATTTAGAATGCTTGTCTTTTCTTTCTTAGCTTTGTTCAGCACTTACCTTACTAGTCAAGGAGGAAACAGCCAACATTAAATAACCACCATAATGAAATTATTTGCTCTTTCTAGTGTTGTTAGAGTCCATGAGGAGCCTGTGAGCAAAGAGTTAGTTGTATTGCACAGTAAATTCACATTATTTACCTGACATGAATTTATTTTGAGCAGCAAAAACCAGGAATTGCAACATAACCTATGTTTGTTGTGGGAATCCCATAGCAGTGACATTTCCTGAAAATTTGTAGTACTGAATAGGCTGTCTATAAAAGTTGAGCACGTTTTCCCTAAAGTCACAAAAAATTATGAAAGCTATATTGGTTTCCTGCAGTCTGACTGTACTTAGTTTTTATTGCTTCCTGAGCCCATGAGAAAATCCATAAGACATTTAAAACTGTTACTTTCATCATTCCAAGCCTTAGATGCGGGTGTGTTGGCTTCTACTCTCTTTCTAGAGGTGCTAAAATGCTCGGTCACAAAAAATATTGACCTAGTTCTGGTGATCTTGGTATGAGGTTGGAGGCCCCAGAAATTTCTAGTTGTTGTTCAGCTTTGGGCCATAAAGATCCTTAATTGGATCATCAAATCTGAGTAGCTTTACCGTTTTTGTCGTTACTACTGAAATTGCCACTAGATTTACTATGGCCAATATTATGGCTGGAAATATTCAGGGTTGTAGCAGCAACTCTACATCCATCTGTAAGAGACAAGACTCTAGCTATGGAAAAATAGTGGAAATAAGGAAAATTACATTACAGATCTTCAGTATGTTGAGATATTAAGACAGTTTAGAATACATATCAGATAAAAAATACGAACTGCTTTCACACAGGAGTTGGACTTCCACGATCCATGTGGGTTCCTTCCAACTCAGATTAATCTGTGATTCTGTGATACTGAATCACCCTGCAAAATTATCCCTTGCATTTACAATGATAAAATATTTGGGATAGTGGAAAGAGGGACCAAAAAAACCCCAAGACAACAACAAGAAAAACCAGATATAGATTTTTGTGAGCAATAGAGAGGAGTTAAGTGTTCATTTAGAGGACATTTCATCTGTTACTTTAATACAGACTCTTTTTATATTGTTCTTTTGCTTTTAAGCCAACACGGAGACTTATCAAAAGGTTGCATTGGGAAAAAACTTCTTAAAACATTTTTCTCATATACTGTAGCTTTAAAGGAATGTGGGAAATTCAAGATTGGAAAATATTATAAAAAGATATTTTTTCCTTTGTTTTTTTTAAACACATTTTTTCCCAAACCTTCTCTACCAAATGCTTTTTTTCCCACAAGGCTCTAAAGGAAAAATGACATCAAACGGTAAAATCCTGTTGTATGTTATTTCCAGAAGGATCCATGGAAATCTTGAATATGATTTTATCATTTGCACTGTAATGTTCCATTTTAACCAGGAGCAACGTACAGAAGAGTATTCAGTTGCTGAATACTTGATGGTAAGCAAAAGCTAGTGTTTCTGTGAATATTACAAAACACTTAGGAATTTGTAGCACCTCAGATCTGTTGTACAATAATAGAAGTTAGAAATGGAAAACTCGTGTTATATCAGATTGACCATCTCCCTGACACCACCAGATTGTAGTTTTCATTGTGGTACTAATTTGAAAATGTCATAAGCCATGTGGCTTCCACCACTTCCCTTGGGAGAATACATGCCATTAAAGCAGCCTTGAATATTTCTTTCCTTGACTTCATTTTCTTGATCCTTTTTCATATCTCTACATTGTAATGAACAACTCCTAATGTTGCTTTGCCCTTAGCTGTTTGGTTTCTCTCCCTCTCCTCCTTTCTGTTTTCCACAAAATCACACAATTATTTATGCTGTTCTTTTTGGAATTTCTTCTATTTTGTTATATCTTTCTGGTACCAAGGAGCCATGGGCTTATGTATACCATAGGTCATAACACAGTGCAAATCTCTACTGGAGAACCTGATTTTTGTGTATGAAGGTATTGAGTTGTTTTGTGGCCAGACAAGTTAAACTTGCACAAGAAGCACAGTGCAGTCTGTATCAGACTCTTCATTCATAAAAATCTGGGGTTTTTTTCCCCTATAGACCGAATGTACTTTTTATTCTATGTTTTACTAAAGATAGTGCTCGATAAAGCTTCCTATACTTTGCATGGATGTATTGTAGATAATTTTGTTGAACAAAATTCTAACAATTATATCATGCATATTAAAATAACTGCATTATTTTGACTTAAGTTAGAGGTACATACTAACAAGAGTAGAGGCCTGTGAATAAGTTGTTGTTTGTAGGTTTTTTAAAGTTCTTTTAAGACTTGAGGCAAAAAACAATTGGAAAATTTGTTATTTTGGGACAATCTTTAAAGATTTAGTATGATTTATTCGGGGGGTTTTATTCAGGTTTTTTACTTTTTATTTTTTCTCCTCAAATGAAGTATTTCACTTAGACTTCATATCTGCTAAGTTATTTTTTTAAAAAAACAACATTGGATCAAGGAAGTTTATTTGCAGTACTTCAATGTGAAACAAAAATTCAAAGGATTTTGAAAACATAGAAAACCCTGTAATTATTTACTTTTTTTAGCCAAAATGATCTGGTATATTGAGCAGAAATTTTGACTGATGTTTTATTTGACCTGTATTTACAGATTTCTAATGAAAATAATCTCATCTGAAAAGGATTAGATAAAGTTACATTATGTAGATGAGGAATCTCTGAAGTTATACCAACAGGGAGGTTGTAGGTCTTTAGATGTCAATTATGAGCTGCAGCCAACCTCCAGGAGTAGAAATTGACTGTAATGTATATATATTGTATCCATGAAGAATCTTAGATCTTCCTTGAGGCAGACACTGGGTGGTTGTCTCCAGGAGTTGGATTCACTGCCATTCAAATGAAAATGGTGAAAAATCTTGCCCTAAAGCTAACCTACCCCTGGAGTTTTGCCTATCTGTCATGGTGATTGAAGATAAAGGATTTGTTAATAGTCAGCTGGCTGGTCATCTGTCTGGGAAGTCAACAAAACAGCACAAAAAATCAAGCAGGCAAAAGTCTGAATACTGTGGCGTTACTTCTCCTCAGGAAAAAGAGTTACGTCTACGCAACACCTCCCCTCCCCCCACATTTTAACCATATTATAATCTGTCTGATCTCAATATACATGGTCCAATTTTATTTTTTTTTCTGACAGCAAATTATTCCAGACCAAACTTTTCTGAGAAGCTTAATAGGATTGTGCCGTGAATGGAAAGCTAGAGGCATGCCCAAGAATAAATTGAAGCATTGGCATTTGTGTGGCCATAATTACTAAAGTTTTAGATTTGTATTGTGCAGCCTTAGAAGCCACTGAATTAATTTACCACCCTAACAAAGATTGATAGCTAATTAGAAAGAAGGGCAGTTTGGTCACTGAAAAGCAAACTAATTTTTAGAGGTTTCCTTACTGGTGAGAAATACCTGTTCTGCTCAAATATGTAATTTGTGCCTTCTTATTGTGGTCACCTCTAAATGAAAACAAACATTTCTCAAAATCTTTGCAAGCTTTCCTAGAAAAATGACTGTTACGCGATAGATGGTTGTGATAAGCCAGATATTTGGAGAAAATAGGCATCTTTTCATCCAAAATTTTGGTTTCATTGAAACTATGCTCCCCACAGTAGTGATCAATGACATTATTTTAAATAGGTAACCGCTTTTTAAACAGCTTGTCATCCTGCAAGCATATTCAGTTTGCTCTGTAATTTTTTTTTTGGTTGTTTCTAAATGGAGCTTAAAAAACTGTTATTAGAGTGCTGCTTACAGAGCTCTACATTGCTTAAAATTAACCAGCGTACCATTCCTTTTAGTCTCCTTGATATCTATAAGCTACATTTGGTGTCTTGGCAGCTTCTTGTTTCTTAGACAATGTGTTTATTCCAGCTCTGTGTGTGTGTTTGTATTATATTTATATGCATGTGTTTGTGTGGCCAGGGTAATTAGAAGAAAAATCTGGGCACCCTGATAAATTCTGATCATGTCACTGGACATTTTGCCTGATATTCAAAATTGATAAATTTATATTAGAAACGTTTCATATGTCTTGGGCATTTTCAACATACAAATCAGAAGAAAAACCTAAAGAAAGTACAGATTACTATTGAGGGCTAATGTCTAGAGGCATGAATGGACAAGAACTTGTTTAAAAGTTAATTAAATGCTATGGACACTTGGTAAATGTTGCCTTTGTCATTGCTATCTCCTTATGAACTCCTTTGTTTTGCATGGCTTCTACATGTCACTAATAAGTCAGAATGACAAAAGGAATATTTTAGCGAGGTTTTTGTAAATTTTGTAGGAATAGACCCTCCTCTTTCCCCAAGGTAAGAGCTGTCCCTTCTACCCCTGCTATTTTGTGGCAGTTATTTAGCAGTTGATAGCTTCATATAGGTTGGATTTGTCGCAGTTAGTAGGGGGCATATATAGAGCGATGGAAACAGTTGTTTCACATTATCCATCCTGTGATGTATATGGTCCCTTAGGACAAAGCAAAGTTCACTGAATTTATAAGTCCTTTCTCTCAATCATACTACTTCTTAAATGAAAAACAAATTTATTTGCTTTACACAGTTCTTTAATGAATGAGTCAGTCCATACTTCCCATTCATTCAGCCACCATCACTCCACTTTCAGGTACAAAAGTCTGAGCATTTTTAAATCATGTATGTATGCAGTGATCAGTGACTCATTGGTGACTTGGGGAGGCAATGGTGAGACTCACAGCTTATTACCCCATAAAAAGTGATAGAGAATACCAGTCAAGTCCAGTTTCTCTCATTAAGGCAGTGCAGGAAAGTTTGTAGCTTGTCCATCGTGGTGGTCAATGATGACCATGATCACCACAGTGAAGTTAATGATTTTACATTTATCCATTTTGCACTCCAACGAAACTGTGTTAGTTTGCTTGGGATAGGCAAAACACTTTTACTTTCTTAGATTTTCTGAAAACCTCTTTGGATTGTGCTCATGGAATAAAGATTAAATACTAAGAAAAAGGAAGCTGTATGCATTTCCTCAAGCAGTTTATAATGCAGAAAGTTTTTAGCAGTGAATAGATGGGCATTCTTAAAAAGAGAATTATGACTTTTAGAAATATGTCTTGAAGGTGCTGTAAAAGATCTGTCATTTATTGTTAACAAAAAAGCAAAAAGCTATTAACTTTGGTCATCCGGAACATTTAGTTCTGGATCCAAAATTTTATGAAAAACAGTTACTATGAAGCAGTAGTTTGTTCTAACGCTGTTTTATGTCAGGTCTAGAAATAGCAATATTAACCATTAGGCCATGAAATGGGATGGGTTTTTTCCTCTTTTAGGTGGGAATAGCTGAAGAACAGGGTGCCTCCCTTCTCTAACTTAATCTGAACTCAAAATAACTTTTGTCTTGTTATAACAGCCCTTTTTCTGAGTCACTGTATGAAAAAGAGACTGGAAGTATTGGGTATTGTAGATCAAATACTTCAAAGCCAACTTTGACTTAGTTTTATGCATGCTTTAGAGTACACTAATGTACAATAGTATCCAGGAAAGTCAGCCAGTAATTCACAAGAGTCCAAAATGTTCTCCTTAGGATGAATCATAGCAGCATAAATGATAGGATTGAAGAAGATCCTTTAGGTCATCCAGCTGAAAACCTGTGTATCTTCCTTTTCACTAATCCCCACTAGATTTCATCTATGCTATTACTGCAAATTTCTCATATCCTTGACTCAGCCACTTCCCTGGGTAGTTTTTTCCATTGTCTAATTGTTTAACCTGAGCATCTTTAAACCTTACATCGTCATGCTTAGTGTGAAGAACTTATGACTAAAGAAAAGGATTCTTTCTCCTCCCTTCTGCCACCATGCTCAAATATCATCTCTCCCTTTAAATGTGTCATTGTTTTCCCCCCCCCCTCTACCTACATGAATAATAATTCCAGGAAAGTTGGGGGTTTTTAGCTGTCTTTGGTGCTTCTGTTACTGTAACTGATTTTCTTTGAACTTTCAGTTTTCAGGGCTCAAAAGTACATTTTGATCTGCAAATGAACTTCCCATGACTCAATGATATGTGTGTATTAATCAGACTTTGAAAGAGGCAAATTAAAATGGCTGAGGTATTCTTCTCTTTCTTTATAGGAGCCGATTTCTTGAGGGTGTTAATGTCCTCTGATTAACAAAGACACAAAATCTGAGTGATTTAAGTGACTGTTTTGATGTCAGATATACTTAATCCCACATTACTAATCAGGATATTAATTTAATCGTGTATTTTGATTCTGTTTTTAAAAATAACCTCCAAAATCTCTTGGAGTTGCTTGGAGTTAACTGCAGTTAAAATTTATTATTTTTATTTCCCAAACAGCTTCCTAGTTTGTAACTGTGTCATTACATAGAAATATACATTTTAATATACATTTTTCCACCTGTGTGTGCTCAGACCAGTGTTATTCTGATAGCATTTTTGGATTAACTATAAAATGAAATATTCATAATAGGGGATGTGAAGATGAAAGGAAGCTTTTTTTTTTCCCCTGATGAAATGAGGTAAAGGAGCCTTAATCTGCAGAATTTATTATTTATACCCTGTATTTTTTAGGATCTGCCTAAGCTTGTCAGAATATGCTGATGAGAAACCTCCCTGATGTTAACTATCTCATCTGCTAAAATGTAGCATGTGCCAGTTAGATCAATGTGAGATTTATGTTTTTCTCCTAGATGACTAATAAATATTGCATGTTGACAAAATACAGGGTAGAAGTGGGAAGCCTGGTTATTACAAGCCATGTTTTCATGATTCTATGCTGCCTCTCATTTTGGAGTTGCACAATAAAAATAGCTGTAGTCTGTACCTCACTTACTCATGTAGTAGTTCTTGGATCCATGCAGCAGTGTTCCAGGTTGCCTAAAGCCATATATAGTGCTGCTGGACAAACTTTTGTGAAACTGAGGTAAATCCTGCTATACAACTTCAGTTCTGCCTGCCCATAATTACAGTTAATGCATTAGGTTTAGTGGATCCACCATGTTTCATGAGCTTGAAAGTAACCATTCACATGGTTCATTTTGATAGGGCAATTTGTAGAAACACACACAAGGGTTAGTTATAAGAAGTCAATGTTAGGGAAGTAATAGATTTTGAAAGCAGTACCTTGGGCACTATTTTTTTGGCTCAAAGAGATTTTTTTTTTTGCTGTAAATTTATAATTCATTTTTAATTTTAACATGCCATGTTTTCAGCCTAATAAAGGAAAAGATGCATTGAGATACTAAAGCCTTTTCATGAAGTTTTTTTCCCCTTGATATATTTTAAACTTCCCTTCCTTAATTTCTGTTCTGTTATGCTTCTTAGAGGTCCTCTAGCCAGCCAAATGTGGGGAGGCCGAGGGCACTGTGCAGTGGTAATGTCATGTCTTAAGTCTGCAAAGTTAATGCACAGGTTAATAGACTCATGATCTCTGGTAAATCAGCAACCATTCTCTCCAGGTTCAAAGACCTGATCATAGTCATAACTCCTTTTCTCTCTTTCTCATCTGGATTATGTGCGTGTCCAGCTTTTATAAGAGTGTGCAGCAGGAAGTCGCATAATTCTTTCACTCTTTTCCTTGAATATGGTGGGAAAGTAAGATATTCTCTGGTAGTTTTTTAAGGCAGAGCTGTAAAGAGCTGCAGATGTGACCTCAACAAAACTATGTAGTCAGGAACAGTATCAACTGTGAGCTTTGCAGTGGTTTCTACACAGCATTGAGCTACATGGGATAGCAAATATACGTCTCTAACAACTTTTTCCACTGTGCTACTTCTGCAGGGCTTTCCTTGGCAAGTATCTAAGTTTGTTATTTCCAGGATGCATTTCAAGTGGTGTCTCCTTTTATCTTCACTCAGATTTGTTAATCTCTTAGTCCTAGAACAATATTTCTTTCTCTTCCCCAGCATTTGAAGCTCATCTTGGTTTCTTATAATCCACAAGTTTCATTATCATGCTACCTACCTCCTTCCCCATGATCATTAATGAAACAAGATGGGACCTGCTGCTGTTCCCTTTGGGATCCCAGCATGTGCTGTGTGATAAGAGTGTTCAACAAAAGAACTGCCATTTGAGGGCTGACCTTTGGAAACGCAAGTCGGCTCTTAACATGGTGTTTTTAATTGTCCTTAAATAAAAAAGTAGAAACTTCAGTAAGGGGAACTTCTTAGCCCCTTGGGGCTTTGGGCTTCCAACTGTTGCTGAAATTTCACTGCTTTAGTCTTTTGTACCTCAAGGCTTGAGATAACATTTGTTCAGTTTAGTACCATCACCCATGAAAACCATTGTAAGTACAAACATTCCCAAGGACCAAAAACATTGGAAGTTTAAAATAAAAACTGGAAAATAAATCTAAGTGTTTTTGATTATGTGGAATAGTACAGATCTAAATGAAAGCATACTGTTTTAAAATTTTTAGTTTGTTTGTGCTAAATTCTTTGTGAACATTGTGAAGGCAGTTAGGCTGACAGGTGACTGATGGCTTGGGTTTAGAAGAGCTGGATGCTCAAATTTTATTCTGCTGACCTACTGGATCATTTTTCTCAGTATGTGGGGATTTCAGCCTTCTTCAGAGATGGCTCATAAGGAAAAAATGATACTAAAACAAACTTCATAAAATCTGTGTATTATTTTTACAATTTTTCATATATCATTTAGAGATAGTGCCAATTTATTTTGGATTGCTTTATATTAATGAGGAAAGTATTTAAGTTAAATTGCTTTCGGCTCAAACTAAGAGTAGATATGTAGGAATCTGCTGGGCGAAATATTTTTAATTATTAAATCTTTTAAGTCATGCAAGTATGTGTGCATATAAATTTATGCAATATTTGTGTGATTTTCCACTGTTCCTTTTCTCCCTAGATATTCCAAGCAATTTTTTATGGGTTTCTATCCCCTTTTTGAATTCTGTCAGGTTCATTATTGCAAAGATTATTATCTTATTTATGACTGAATAATCTCTTGAACAAATATTTGAAAGTAGGAAAATCATTCTCTTGGCTTAAGGCAGAACTTATCTTCAATACATGAGTTTGGCTATTTTCCTTTTAGCCAAACCGATAGCCATATATATATATATATATGTATATTTACATAGTTTTACATATATATATAAGAAAGTATATCCTTGTTATTGAGTTTATTGAGTCAATTTTCTACTGTTTTCCAACTCGTATTGTCACATAAAGGGACAGGAAAAATGCAGGTAGATTGGAGTGGCTGTATCTCAGAGCATACGCCCGGTTGTTCATTTTTTGGTCGTTTTTTCTGATGCAAAAGTAGTCTATGATTTTATAACTTAGACTGTTATTATCCATGATATGCATGAAAAAGCTGATGGGAAATTGCCCTTATTGCCTAAATTTTTTATGTTTTCTGAACCTGTGAGTGCTTGAATTTGCAAGTTGTGCATTTTTATCCTAACTGTTTCACATGTAATAAATTGTTTCCTCGGGCTATAACCAAGGCTTCCACAAAATGATGCAATCAACATTATAGTGCATGTAGTTGCCAAGTACACTGAATTTTTAAGCATCTTCTTTCTGCTTTACAGGTTTGTCTGAGGATGCAGCAGAGGAAGTGAAAAGCCATGAAATCTGAAGACAACCCTCAGGAGGAATTTCTATCTGATGCCAGATGCATTTATAATGCAGCAGTACCGATCCATTTTACTCTGTACTGATTGCAGCTTCCAGAAGGAGAGGACTTGTCCTAATTTTTTTTTTAAATTCCATTCTAATTTTGGTTTAGTCTCCCTTACAGCTACTAGCATCCTTTCTGTGAGCAAAGTTTAAGCACTTACTCAACAGTTGTAGGGTGTTGTGTTGTATTTTGCAATATATCATGCCTTTCTAAGGCATTCAGTTGATTGATCAAAGACTGTTTACACATAGTTAAAAGCAGCCTTTGTTTCAGGATATGTTTTATCTTTTTAAAAAAGATATTCTGAACTGCACCTCCCTTTGAGATTACATTAACATTTGTTATATCACAGTTTTGACAAAAGATAACCATCTTGTTTCCTCTTGTACTAACATTCACAATTCCAGACAGTTGAATTCACCACCAGAAGAAAAAATGGTAATCCATCAACTCTTTTACTCTTCTCTCATTGCTTATACAGACTCCTGCTCTCTAGAGATACAGAGTAAAATATGGTTACTGGACATAAAGGGCAAACCCTTTTGCTATTAACAATGTCACTATGAATGGGAATAAAGTTTACACTGTAAGTACCTTGAGCACAGCAACACATGGATCTTTTTATGGTTACCTGTGTTTTTCTTGTCAGTCAGTCTGTTCTAGTTATGGGTAAGATTTTCAAAAATAGCTAACAATTTTTGAGTGCCTTAATTTTTATTAATTCATTTGGAAGATGCTTTTAGTGTTGTGTATTTAGAAAGTGCTGAGTATTCACCTTCTGAAGGTCAGGTCCATGCAAGGTACCTGAAATGCAACATCCAGCAACTGAGGAGAACTTTGAGAGGACCTTGGCGTAGAGTTTGGAAGAGTCAGGCTCATGTCTGGATTTCTGAGAGTGAGTTAAGATGTTACTAAAATATACTTGGAACTGAAAATAACTGAAACCTGGGTCAAATGTATAAACAGGCATTTGAATGAGGCCTCTCCTGGCTGTTGCTGGTTCATATCAAAATACAAGTTGCAGTCTCTTGGATAGCAGATGGAAAAAAGATTGATAGTCTCAGTTTAGTTTCTGGTAGGTGCAATTGCATGAGCCATCTCCACATTCCATGCTCCTGTTCTAGCTGTAGAATAGGCCCCTCCAACTCACTTTTGCGGTTCTGAGAGTTGCTGTGGTCAATGCTAGCTTGATCTGTGGATGATAAAGAGACATTATTTTTCCAGAAGGACGTCTTAAGCCATCATCCTTCATCATCTCCATATCTACTTTCAACCTCTTTGCATCCACCTCTAAAACGAAAACAGCTTTGCACAACTTATGTGTCTGCTGCTCAACCCTTTGGTCCCACTCTGGCTCAGTAAACATGACATATCTGTTTCAAGGAACCTTTCTCAACAT
Source organism: Serilophus lunatus (assembly GCA_013399895.1). Taxonomy (NCBI): domain Eukaryota; kingdom Metazoa; phylum Chordata; class Aves; order Passeriformes; family Eurylaimidae; genus Serilophus; species Serilophus lunatus. The sequence goes on along the minus strand of VXBA01004877.1, from coordinate 1,429,872 downwards.
GTTAGCTATTAAAAGAGAGCTCAGTAGCCAGGGAACTGGGTAACGCCTCTGATACCTCTAGTACTAAAATGAGCTGTAACTCCCCATAAAAATGACTCTGTACCCCAGGAGACCTCAGATATCTACAAGTTGTGGGGCCAGAAATCTTGCTGCTTTCCCAGGGAGGAAAAGTCCTACCCCCTGCTCGTTATGGAGTGTTTCTGCTCTCTGAGTTTTCTTCACTCTGATCCCTCCCCCATGGTTTTTGTCGGGAGGGTGGTATCCAATCCATTGTCAAGGTATCCTGCTGCGCTCTGAAAATTACACAATAAAATAATCTCCTGTAGTTTCTGTACACAGTCAGTGACCAAAGAAAATCCATGGAGAACTAATCAATTACTATAGCTATTAGGCTTAGAAGTTAACTATAGATCTCAAATCTTCTTTTGTCCTCTTGTCAGTGGCTACTAGGTAATCTAGTAAAAAACAAGCACAGTTACTACCAAAAGCCCACACCATAATGGTGTAGAATCCTGGACCAAAGAACCCTAAGCTATAGACATATAATATAGCTGGAAAGTACACTACTATGAGACTTCTGTGAAATATATTATTCTGTCATAATTCCCATTATTGAATGTGATCCCAGTGCTCAGAGCTGCCTGGCTTCATTGGGATTTTAGGGCAAATGACAAGTAGGCACTCAGGTCAGTTATATTATCCACTCTTTTTGGTGTTATTTTCTGTCATTTTAAGATGTAAGGCTCAGAAGCACTCTTATTTGCCTTGTCTGCTCCGTGTTTTGTAAAATAAGGCCTCACGAGAAGAGTTTTACAAAAAGGGGAAAACATACTAGTAATAAAGAAGGGAGGAAAGAAAAAAGCAGAACTGTCTGTAGTAGTAATGTATGACCTCTTTGTATATTGCTATAAATTGCAGTGTTTGATAGTGTCATCAGGATTTAAAAGTTGCATTGAGTAAAAATAGTCCATCTAATTCAGAGGAAGGAAGTAATTGAAACGTAGTCATTTATGCAGCAGGCTAGGAGGAAATATTGTAAAGTAATTCTTTGCAGTTCTCAAAGGTAGTTTGAATTTTTAAGGAAATTCTTTTTGGCTGGAAGATAATCAGGCCTATTACAGTAAGTTTGGAAGCTAGAGAGTTGGCCAACTGAAAAAAGTAAGAAAATATTGCTAGTTCAGGGGGAACAAATGTTTGGTTCTCATCAGTGATGTTTCTGAGGCTGAAAGAGATAGTGCTATCCAGTCAAACTGTTCTGAACAGGATTGTAGAGTAATGCCTGGTCAGGTGTTCTGGTCATCTTAAATATGCAGCCTATCTGCACATTTAGCCATTCAAGTCGAATTTTATATGTTTGGGTGGCTCAAGAGATAAAAATGAATTTTAAATTATAAAATTAAAATTAAATTTAAATTAAATTAAATTTAAATGAAAATTATTTGTTATATTTAAAAGGAATTTTGTGACATTTTGAAAATCATGCTGTGAGTCATAGCATCTTTTTTACATAGAACTTTGAAATACATTTTCTAAAATAAGTCCAAACATAAAGTATGTGTTTTTCTGTTAAACAGGTAAATACTTCCAAGGATTATTTTCTTTTAGAGTTTATGTTTGGAAAGTTATTGTCATCCAAGGGCTTTCCCTTACTTTTGTTTTTCTGCTGTTGCATTTTAGAAAAACAGATTAAAACAATTACTACTCTGACGACCAAAATTTGGAGGTCTGGACTCTTTTGGGCTTTGTGAACAATGCTGAGTTCAAACTAAATCTGTGGTTTCCAGCCCCAAATTGATTCTTCTGTCCAACTATTATTCAACTATGACACAGAAAAACAACATTTCTCTACTTTCAAGGGGCTAGGTTTTGCTTTATAATGTCTTGTTGTTTTCTCTTCTTCAGCATTTACTGTACAGTGAGAATTAGAGATAAGTTTCACTATTTTTGTATTGCTTATAAAGAGTAATTTACTGCCGTACTGAAATTTGCTGAACAGAGATTGTATTTCTATGTGAAGTCCTTCCAGCATAAAAAAAAATTACAGGGTATGCATCATATTGAATAAGTATCTTTCTTTCTTACCAGAATATCCTGTTTATAAGAAATCTGTTAAAAAAACCCTGCCACAAAAGTGCTGTAAAATATATGACATACTCCTGAAACCAAGCTTCTGTATCGCTTCTTCATTTGAAATTAACCTTGAGTTTTCCATAGCTTTGTTTGCTGTCACTCCTTCACATCTTGTTGCTTTATTAATTTATTTCTTTGTAGCCTAGGATTCCTCCAGTATTTATGTGGTATCTCAATATGCTGTTTGGAGGTGACTTAGTTTCTTTGCAGCTCAAAGGTAAAGTTCACATAGCATTATGCTGGTTCATGAGCCAGTACAATAAAAAAAACACAAGTCCGTTATTTATATAAAGACTGAAAAACATTGCTTGGATTAGTGTCCTGAACCTCCTCTCTACTTGTTTGTCCCCTGTCTTATAAATTCTTATAATAAGCAATAGTATCAAGAATGACTATTTATGTCCTCCTTTGAAAGCTAGCTGGTTGTTTGCTGTATAGAAGCTGCTAATATGGGGGAATATGCTTTTTCCAGGATACTAGCAGATCACAGCAGAGATGCCTATCATTTCTGTTAGCATTTAATGTATGGGAAGCAATTTATTTAATCATGGGATGGAAGCATAACGCAGCTAATTGAATTTACCTGGTCTTCTCTGGCAATACATCCTGATTGCTATATCTTTGCATCTGCCATATCAAGGAGTACAAACAAATGCAACATGAACATACATTTAAATAAGTATAATTGCTATGTTAAAATACTGTTGTATTTTTCAAGTGTTTCATGTTGTTGAAATCAGGAAAGGGAGTAAAATACCAATTTATTTTCATATGCACTCATTGTATGTTGATGTTTCCTTTGCATGTATTGTTATGTGATTTGATTGACTATGTTTCTATGATGCATTCATGCTTGTGGATGAACCTGGGGAGTGTATTGAAGATTTAAGTAGCCATGCTCATGCTTTAAAGGATTGAGCAAAATTTTGCTTATGTATCAGGAAAAAAATTGCTAAGTAACTCAAAGAGATCCACACCCTCAGGCCACACCATGTAAATTGATGTTAACTCTAATGGGAGTATTTTTCATTCAATATAGCAGCATATTATATTGATCATTTGTTTGCTAGCACCAGTTTAACACTACACTCTCATCATATTTCTTTTAGAAATTATTTTTTGCAGAACCAGTTAGTGCTCTAGAGCAAAGTGACAACAAAAGTGATAAGATACTTTCATTCATCTTTATAAGAAGAATAGAGACTTGGAGAGCTTCTTAAGCGGGAGTGATCGAGGCTGATCATAGCTTGCCCTCCACCACAGCTCCAGCTGGGTGCAGACTGACTGTATTTAGCTGCAGAGACAAGATAAAAGCTGTTCCAATTATGTAAACTGTTGCCTGATCTGAAATCTTGAAGGGAGGTCAGTCATCCTAAGTCATTACTGTAATCTGATTAGAGGCCCAAATCTACTTTCAATGAATTTAACTAAGTATCTTGCCATTGATTTTGACAGGAGAGCATCCATACTCTTCTACAGGGGACTGTATATCAAATGAAGATAACAAATCAAGCACCGCTGAACTCTCAGTGAGATGATGTAATAAATTATGTGTTGCTCCAAAAGGTACTATTCCCAAAATGCAATATGCATGAGGCTTAGCTAGTCAGTATTCATTAAATAGCTGCCAGTTTGCACCATAGGATGATTGCTTCTCTGTAAAGAGTGATGCTGCATGTGAAATAGGCCCTTGCAAAATAAAACCCTAGTGGTTTTGATATGTGTTACTTCAGCCACTTACGAGACAAAGTCACTCTCAAGATGATGTACATCAGCTTTTGAACAGTCATAGCAACACTATTAAATAGTTTAGGAAATCAAGCAATAAACAGCTTTCTCTCCTCCTACTCTTCAGCCAAGACAATATGGGAAGGATATATTTCCAGGACACGTTCTATTAATAAGAATGCACTTAATTAATTTGACATTCAATTAACAGAAAGCTTGGCCCTCTAGCTTTTAAAAAGTTACTATTGTTTCTCTAAATTGCTGATGTTACAATGATTACTATTTCCTGAATGTCACGTATTCTTCAAAAATTGGCAGGTCCAGTGTCCTCTAATTATACTGAGACATTTTATCATTGTTAATGAATGTAACATAGGTGCTATTCTTAGACAACATTAGGAATCAGCAAGGGTTTTGATCCAAGGATGGCTTGGAACAGTCCTCCTTACTTTGATAAAACTAATGAGACCAGATTGCAAAGTTTACAGTTTGTTTGGGAAAGAACAGAGCTTTTATTCTGTTGATTTTAATACTTTATTCATTTCACAGGCTAGATCAGCTCCACAGCCTCTTGGAAGTGTTAGAGAATGTATGAAAAAGTTGATCTATAACAGATAATATTTCAATTCATTATGAAGCAAGCATTCAGTAATTAATAGTTACTTCAAATGCCCTCAATATATTATAATCATTGTTGGATTCAATTACAAGAGACATAAAGGGGATTATTGTACTTTTTTTTCCCCCTGATGGCATAATGAAGTCAAGATGCTTGGGATCCATAAATATTGGAGAACAGTCAAGTTGCTGCATATATAACAGGAACTGCTTTTTCCAGCTGCCTGGATGTGCAGTGACTCCTTGAGCAATAACTGTAACTAGGAACTGTTAAGAATGCAGCTTGTTTAACATGGTGTGATGCTTCTGATCCAGTAGAAACAAAGAGTTTCTCTTGGCAGTGTATATGAATGGTATGTTCCAGCATTAACTAGATATTTTGTGATGGTATGATACAGTTCTTTCATTGTGACCTGGACAGCTGCTTTTGCATATTTCAGGGTGCAGGTCCAAAAAGCAGTCAGGAAGTGTGTGACCTATGAGGGGATCTTTTCCCCTATTGCTCTAGGCAACAGTATTTCAAAAGTAAGGGTTTGTCCCTTCTGGGGAAGGCTTGGGAAGACTAAGAGGAGACCTAAAGAGCTGGATTCCCAGCAGAATCATGTCCAAATGCTCCCATGCCAGCTGCCACAGAGAAAGGTATTCTCTTGAGAAGAGGAATCCAGCCTCACCTGGGTAAAACCATATCCCCAAGACTAATACATTTGTGTCTTTGGTGGTCAGATAACAGGGCTGAAGGCAATGGTGACACCCAGCTCAACATCAGTAAAAGAAGACTGGAAAGGAATGTTTCTGTGGCTAAAACCCAAAACAGAATATGGACATTATGAGTAGCCTTTCAGAATAGCTAATGCTGTTATACCTATCTAGCAAGCTCCAAGAAGTGGATGATTCTTCCTCACTGCAGGCAAGCAGGAATGGAGAAGGTAATGGATGCTCTTCTGGGCAAGTGCTATAGGTGAGGTTGGAAAAAACAAGATGGAAGAGAGCTGGAAATGTGTAGTGGTTATAGATTGTGGATGATACACATTTAGTGTGTTAAGAATTTTTTTTTTCTATTTTTGTCTCTTTTATAACAAAGTCATTCCATGTTTGACATTCATTAACTCATCTCATGGGGATAGGAGTCTTTGCTTTCAGTCTTTCTTCTTGTCATCCATATTTCTGTAGGTAGCAGTCACTCTTGCAATCCTGTTTTCCTTTTGCTTTTTTTCCTACTAAATCCCATTGACGGTAAATTGACAGTTTTGCCCAGTAGTCACTATGTAGGTGTAAGTTTTTAAAACCCTGAAAGAAGGAAAACTTGCAGCAAAATGAGAGTTTTGGTTAAACTTTTGAAATACAATGTATCTATTCTCTGGGTGAATAACATTGCTTTCAGCATCAGGAAAATAATGAATGGAAAACTAAATGTGCACTAAAGAAGTTGAAACTCTTTTTTTTTCTTTTTAAAGGGCTACTGCCCAAGTATGTCATCCAATGGAGGAAAGTTGGTAGCTGCATTGTTTTTTGTAAGACAGCTACCCAGACGGTGATGTGATACCTTTTATTGGCCTAACCAAAGTTAAAATTAGAACTGAGCAAATAAATCCCAATGACTAACACAGTTTGTGCGTTTAACCTTTCTTGCTTCTCATCAAGATCAGCTTTTTCAGAAGCCACTGGCTTTTGGTTTCCAGTTTACAGTATGCTGAGAGATTGTGAAGCCTGGTGACCTTCCTACCTTCAGCTTGACAACAACTAATAGGCACAAAAATACAGTCTTGTTCTACTTGTTCAGGGTCATTGCACTGGCCAGAAAAACAGTTTCTACAAATGCTCTTCCACTTCTCTGTCATTTAGAGATATCCAACACACAAATCTGAAACCCACATGCGCTGTAACGTTTTGTGTAGGTGTTTCTTATGAAAGCACTTCCAGTTTGACTTCTGATTTGAAATTAGTTTGTCTTTTTCTCTCTAGTCATTGTCCTCATTACTGCACGTTTTTATTGACCAAGTTTAAAGACAAATTATTCCTTCTTCATATCACTTTTACTTCTGTTGGTAGCTACCTGTCCTTCGGAACTGGTTGTGCACTCCTGTAATTGGAGTCAGCAGCACAGCAGAGGTAAACAGGTCAAACCTCTCATAAGCAGCAAAGTTGTATAACTCACTGATTCACCATCCTGTGGGTGTGGTGGAGCAGTTTCCACAATGGTAAACTTACTCACCAAAATGGCCAGAGGACATTTTTGTTCAGGAAAAAAAGTAGCCAGAGGGTATAAGCGAAAGGAGCAACCTTCTCCTTCCTAATTTTTTGTGCCTACTTCATCGTTGCTTGAGGCTAGACTGCTAGACATGTGGCTTCTGTGGTGAAAAGATTGCAGGTTTTATTCTCAGCAAGGACAAACCAAAACTGGGGGAGTCAAGGCTCTGGCAGTGTGCCAGGGTAGCCCCAGAGCCATGCCCTAGCCCTTCTCCTTTCCCACACATGCACCTCTGTTCTCCTAAAGAGAGCAAAAATGGTCATGTTCAATTTTACTTCTCGAGGGTAGATCTCCTGCTCCAGCACAGTGCTCGATCAGAGGCTGTGCCAGCATCCCTGAAGACTCGTCATGGATTCCTCCAGCTCCATGCCTTTGCCTTGCTCATATCAGAAGTGTATTCTGGCTCCCCTTTATATATTTCCATCCCTTGTAAACTAGGTGGTGCTTAGGAAATACTCATAAGCTGGTGTAAGAGTTTTTTGCCACTCCTTACAGACTTCCACATCTCTCTTCATCTCCACTATGTGCCTTTGGGAATATCTTTGGGTTAATGTACCACGCTCTCCCTCCTAGGCTTCACTTAGTCCTTGTCCTTTCCCTCGCTAGGGCCTGCATTATCAAAACCAACCAGTAATTCAGATTGTCCTCATTTTTTAGGTACCCCAATTAAACTCGAGGCCTGTGGCTCAGTATGGGAGCCCAGAAAGTGAGATTCCAGATTTGGAGAATTTGGATATGGGAGAATAGAGCTATTGTTTGGCTTATACCTTTGCAATCTGGCTGGAACCTGCTAGCTGTGAAAAAATTAATTTTCATTACACCTCTTCTAGGACAAAACAAAGTATAACTTCCAGAACCATATTTTCTTCCTGAATCTTTTAGTTTGCATCATGTAAATTCAAATTGTCTTGACTTAATCCTTTTCTGCACTTGAGCCAGCTGCTGAAAGTCTGCAAAAGCATGTGTATTTTATCCTCTGCTCTGCAGAAACAGCTTTACAAACCACAGAGACTATTTTAAATTAAATGGGCCATTTTTTGAAATCCTATCATTACAAAGCTGAGGCTTGATTGTTGTCCTCAGAGAGCTTCATAGCAGTAAAATTCCTGCATTTTGGGAATTGTGATGTGTATTCATCCAATTGGAGTGGATCCAAAAGCAAAGCATGGAACTGTTGTGAGCACTGGCTAGTGCTCATAATACTACTTTCTCTAATAGATGGCCTATATTGTCGTTTTGTGAAATGCTCAGATGCCAATTTGTCATCATTTGGATTGCAGGGTTGATTTTCTTTTAAATAAAGATGCACAGAAATGGTCTTTAAGAAGTGCAGTTGTTTTCATTACTGCTGGCACAGCAGAACTGAAAGCAGTTCCACTGTGGGACAGTGAAACCCCCAGTTCTGTAATTCATTATTTGATATTTTTCTTCCTTCATATGAACATTTATGAAGGTAAACACATACTTCAAAGCAAGTCCATTTAAGAAAGTAGTTGTGGAAGGTAAGGAATGCCATCCTGGGTAATCACTTAGGGAGAAGTTGGAGTCTTCACCTTGCAGGTGCTCCATGCCATGTGCGTCCCAAGCAATGCCAGTGGGCAGCCAAGTCGGGCAGCTTGCTTGGCATAGTCTGTAAGTAAGGGGCAGTCTCACACTTTGTTTACAAAGGTTTCCAGTTGGACTTTCTTTCTGTCTAGTTTCCACGAAACCACTGCCTCCCCTGGAAGACTGGGAGACCCTGGATGCTCACAGCAGCTTAGCTGAGTTTGTGGATTAATTTAGGTCTGTTGCCAGTTGGAATGCAAGGTCTAACTAAATGGGGTAGGGTGTTCCGGATTGCTCTGGACCATGATCACATACCCTCAGGCTAGAGGTATGGCTGGCTGTGTGCACATCACTCAGTGCTGCCACATTTTAGACAATTTGATCAATATTAAAATAATATTTTCCAATATTAAAACCAGTTAAAACTTTGAGTGACTTGGTTGTTTTTCAACTTAGCTTAATTAAAGCCCCAAATCCCCTAAGACACTCCTTCTGTTCTGTCTGAAAATAGTTTATTACCAACCAGCCTCTCACAAGATGTTGTTTTGTATGCTAAAATGCCTGCCAGCCACCACCTTGAGACTTCAAAGCCTAGGTTTAAAGATATCTGAAATAGTGTATACCATATGTAAATACATATTTAAAATTCTGTGAAGCCTTAAAACTGTTGATTAATTGTTTTCATCGGTCACAAGTAATTCAGCTGACTCTCCTGGGTTTAACCTGCTAATGTATACAAGACATGTTACTGATACTTTCCCAAAGTAAATACTATTCCCTGTCTCTGTTCACCTCATGCTTCTAAATGATGTATTTGGAAGTATGCTACTGTCAGAGAACTTGGGGATTTGGCAGAAACTCCCTGCAGATTTGTGTAACGACACCAAAAGCCCACCCCTGGCACAATTAATATTGCTCTCATCAACTCCTGAAAGAGCCTTAGATAGCTGAGAGGCAGGTAGATGAATTATACTGCCTTCTGGAAATACATTTTTTTTCTCTTGCCCAAGTAGCTCTCTGTTTTCTTTTTTGTGAAGGTCCGAGATTAATCTTACCTAGGTGAATCGGTAGCAAAATGAGATGGGTTTTTAATTAATTTCTGCTTTGGATGTTTTGGTTTTGGGTTTTGGTTGCTGGGGTTTTTTTGGGTGGGGGTGAGTGTATACTTTTGTCTATTTGGTTTAAGTACGTGCAGAATATCAAGGGTTTGAATAATCAGTCAGAGTGGTTGGCAATACAGTAAAATCATTAAATCTTGTAGTATTGCTTCTTTAACAATGGCTATAATATTCATTATGAAACTGCATAACTAGGAGAAGTTCCAACAGATCAGTGCAGGATCACCCCAGTTTACTCAGATATATTATCTGAAGATCCCCTGATGGATGGGGCTTTACAAGACTGCGTACAATTGTCAGATCATTGCTCTCTGTATGCGTGGTACTGTCAGTCAGTAGGATAGATTGGGTATTAATGTTTAATTGAGTGTGCTTCAGCTAAACCAGAAGCCAAGAAGAAACAGTAGGGAGGATTTCTTACTTATACCAGCTGTAATATTGCATAGCCAATTCATGGAAGAAAAAAAGCAATCAGTACATTACTTAATCTTTGTACTTGGCAAATAACAATAAGTAGGACTAAAACCCAACAATATATAACAATAAATAAGCTGTAAAACTGTCTTTTGTCTCCAGATAAAATAAGGTATGTTGTACTAATTGCAGGGACAGTAAAAGTGAATTTCCTGCAAGGCGAGATGACCGAAAACGAAAACCACATTCTGAGAACAAATAAAGAGAGCATTTCGCTCTTGTAGGCGCAAGGCATCAGGACACATGGATTAGATTGCTCTAACCATCCCCGTGGCTCAGGTTAATTGCGGGAAGCAGATCCAGCTCATCCCGCCCGGTGCTGCGGGCTCCGGACTCCCAACGCTGCCACCTGCCGGCAGCCGCCCCCCACAGCAGCGGATCCTCCGCGTCTGCCTTTGGCCACAGACGGTAACTTTTATTACAGATGACTTAAAATTAATGGCCCCGAGTCTCCTCTCACTCATTTCGGTGTGAATGAGGGCACCCATGTGAAGGGAGAGGAGGCTCCGAGCTGATATATATCATTCCTCAAACCTCATGTCTGAATTTTTAGGCCTTTAGTTGTTGTACAAAAAAGAGTCTTGGGAGAAATTCTCTTGTGAAAGGAAATCAGCAGCAAGAGAAATTAATTCAAGGGGTACACTCTCAGTAGGTGAAGTGGTGATCTTATAGGATGCATACCGTGGAAACTTGTCTTTTAGCAAAAATGCAAACCTTTGTCTTTCTGTGCTGTGTAGAGGCAGCAGCTTTTCAACTGTATCCTGGCTAGAAGGAACTATCTTCTGTCACAATCAGCATATCTTGTCTTTTGGGGTGGCAAGGGGTGGGATAAATAATCACTGTTTAATACAGAGAAGGTCCATCTTCATCTGCAATCAATCAATCAATCAACCAACCAACCATTTTATGGTATTTTATAGAATGTTTCTTGAGTGCTTGCACTTACGGGGTAGTAGAGCAGGCAGGCAAAATGCAGGATTTGGTCTTGCAAATAAGAAACAAAGCAGCACCTCATGTATGTCACTCTTTATGTGATTTCATTAGCTCTTATCCTTTATCAGGCACAGCAGATGTTCAGGGGTAAATGTAACACAAAAAAGCCCCCACAAAATAATTTTTATTATCTCTGGAAGACAAGATATTTACAGCAGCAAAGTAACAGAAAAGAGCACCAGCATATGCTGCTTCACTCTGTTTGCTTGGCCTGTGGCCCCTGGAATAGCTTCTGCTGGGAATTCCATCATTAATATGGCATCAGCATTTTTGTTAAAATGTACTTTTTTGTTGTTATTTTGGCATATTTGATATGGACTATTACAGCAGTCTATTGTCTCCATATTGGATCCATATTTTCTGCTGCATACAAGTATTTTTCAGTTTGAGGTACTGCTGGCATTTGTAACCAGTTTAGTTCATGCTGTTTGTTTGATTTGCTTTTCTATGAATAAAGATGATGAGGACAATTTTGAAGACTTTTGCAATCAGAAGCTCCCTTTTGTAAGGATTTTTTGTGTTCTTAGAAAATATAATTTAAACAATAGAAGTATGTAAGTTTGACTGTGCCAGGATATTCTATGTTAATAAACTTTTAAAATGTTACTCATTATCTTTATCTTGCCACAAATAAATTAAATGCTTTGCATGTTACAGGGGTTTATGGAAAACTGTCAAAATGATGAGTTATTTGATAAAATTTATAAACATTTATTCAAGTAAGTCTCACTGTAACTTTTAGATATTTTTTTGTACTTTCCTTTATTTAAAGACTTCGACCATATGCCATTTTTAATCCTTCTACAGTTTTAAAACCTCTTGGTGTGGTCTCCAGACCTCGCTTACATCCATTTAAGCTTTCTGAATATTTTGCAGTAGGAGAACTTTGTTAGGAGCACCTCCTTGACATAATCAGGCCAGTCTCAAGGTTTATCAACATCATCTCCTAGATGAAAAGTGGCCATGCAAGAAACCTTGTTTGCTCTCACTGGCAGATACTCTTAACTTTAAAGCACAGCTAAGCACTGAAATGAAAGAACATGTGTAAGCATTTGAAAGGCTGCAGCCAAGCTCAGTACTGAAGGATGAACAGTAAACTCCCATCTGCTTGCCTGCAGGAAAGTGCCATGTCTTCATCGCAATACTATGAGCTTCCCAATTGCTGCGTGCTGATGCACCGTGATAATAAAACACTTTCCCAAATTACAGGTCTCTCTGCAAGAATTTTCAGGGTTGAAACTCATCAGGCCCATGCCTCCAACTACAGCCAATGTGCGTGACCTTCCTTTTGGTGGTGTAAATTACTGGATTGAGAGTTCTTTATCTTTAGCAAGATGTTAATAACAATAGAAATGTGTCAGCTCAATCTGATATGCAAAACACTTTCAGTGCCTTGCAGATGCATAGTCATTTAGCAAGCCAGAACTGGAAATAGCAAGCTGTGCCAATTGACATAGCCATCGATACAGTGTATATCTCGGTCATATTTTCTTCTTTATGCTGAGAAAGCTCATAAATAAAAAGAAACTGTGTTAAAATAATGTATAACAACACAAAAGTAATAAAAGCAGCGACAGTCACAGTGATGATGTGTATGTAGCATGCTTATTGCACACTTTCTTGCATGACAAGGACAACCTATGCCCAAGACCTAGAAGAGAAATCTCCCCTCCTTCCCCCCCAAAAAGAAAATACATGTGAATGTATCGATTCAGTGCCTCCGACATTTCTGGAAGAATTCCCTAGCCCATGAAGAATGGGCCTTCTAGTGATTTTGACTTGCCTGTAAAACAGATAATCATGAAGAAAGATGTGAATTTGATCACTGATTTCTTCACTGTTGCTATTGTTAGCCATAAAGACTTCTTTTCTTTTTAGGTGGGTGCTGGGTGACCAGGTAGTGTATGACATTCTTTTATGGCTGACCACTGGGAAAGCACCACTGGTGAAGGAGCTGAATTACAAAGTGGTAATTGTGAACAGCTACCGCTCCATCAGACTGGATGAGCCCGGGCTGACCAATAAACAGAACTAATGAACACATCCTTTCAATAACAACTGATACCATGTAATGCTTATACAAAAGAGGTAAGTGGTTTGATGACATGACTTCTGTTTTAACTGCTGGCATACAACAAAGTCTCTATGCTTATCTGATAGCAGGACACCGTTTTCAGTGTGATCTTCTGATTTCACTAAAATTACCACAGCTTTGAATGCTGCTTAGAAAAATAAGTACCTCTTCAAAAAGGGATGCAAAAGGGAAGAAAATCCTACACCTTGAAACTGTACTTAATGTGACATTACAAACAGAAAGGATGCTGACCTCTGATAAGGCAGGCTCAGGAGAGAGAGTAAGGAAGAGATAAAAAGCCAAGACAAGCCCTGTAACTGTACCACTGAGTGGGTGAAACTAAAGTGAGGGAGGATTAAGATGGTGTATTTCCTTCCCAGGCTGGGTTTTACTTCATGAGAGAATTAAATGAGAGTGCAATCATCCTCTGTGACATGTCACCATTATCTATATCAAGAAAGCAATAGAAGATGATCATGTCCCCTCTTCCCCAGTGAGAGAGGAGATAGTGAACCAAGGCATTAGGAGACTCAGAGGCAGCACCAGTCCTCAGCAGACTCTTCCACTGGGCAGCTCATAGGCAGTGGAGCGTGGAGTAGACATAGTATGGGGAGACTTAAGAATCACATTTCAGCAGGTGCTTCAACAAGGAACATGGGCAAATTCCTCACCCCAACACTGCTGCTACCACAGGAGAGGCATGGACCTAGTAAGCTCACCTCATGGACAATGTTTTCAACTAAAGATGTTTCAGAGGTAAGTTTTAGGCCTAATCAGTGTGTTGAAGGCGCTTTAGTGATGATCACACTAGGTTTTTATCATGGGAAAAGGAAAATCATGTAGCAAATCCGTGAATATTATTTTGTAACTGATTTCATTAAGTATTTGTCTTAACTGCATGAATCATGGCAGGGATTGAGCGTGAAGCTCAGCTGTTGTAGCCTCTTCATTTTGTAAAGGAGACCTTTACTTTTTTAATTTCTTCAGACTACTGTAACAAGTTCCTTGCTGTTATTTGGATGCCTGGATTGTTATTTGATGCCCTCGTTGTGATTTGTGTGTTTCTCACACCAGGTGATGTTAATATTTAATGAATTTTAAGACCAGCACAAAGAGAAGATTCGATGCACACAATGATATAAGTACTCTCCTGTGGTAGTTGTCACTTAAGAAATTATTAGGGAAGATTTATTTTTCCTATGGCTATTGCTTTAGAAGGGCTGTGGCTGCACTGGAATTAGAAAAGAATAACCACTGATTACGATAGAGAAGTAAGAAAAAGCCAGTTTGCCTGAACATTCAGTATATCTTTCCAAGAGAAAAACATTTGGACATGTGTAAGTCTATTCTGGAGTAGTGCATAATAATAATATGTACCTCTGCAGGCTTATCTCTGTTTAAAATGCATGGAAATGTGAAGATGACATTTCCTAGAAAAAAAAAATAAATCCAGCTTGCAGGCACGACATTTATATACTGAGTTTTTTACGTATTCTACACAGCATGGAGCAAGTTTTGTACCTCATTTGTATTTTTAGGGAACACAAAATCTTTTTAATGGCACCTAAATTATCTTATGTGCCTATACAGTTTCAACTTGTACAGATCGAGACTGGAAGGAAAAAGTAGGGGTTTTGTTTGTTTGTTTTGTTTTTGTTGGTTTTTTTCCTGAGAGGGGGATTTTGCCAGTGATGTCTAGTTGATTGGTATCAGTTTTCTGTAGTCATGCCCATAGGTGCAATTTCAACTATTTTAGGACTCTTGCTTCCTACCCTAAATGTAGGTGACATGTTGTGTTGGAAATGAGGTGTACAAGTTTTTTATAACAAAGATGTATACTTTGAGGTCTCGGCTTTTTTTTTTTTTCTTAAAATGTTCGTGCGAATCTAATTTTCTTGTATCTTAATGGGAAGTAAATTGTATTTGAAGTAGTGCTGTATATACCAGCGTGAAATGCACCTGAGCTGCCATTACTGCAAGCACTTTTGAAATAGCAGCTCACATACACTCCTGGAAGAAATGAAGATGTGTAGAAATCCGGAAACATTTTCCAGCTTGTTGTCAGACTAGTTTATTTCATTTGTTCACTTCTCCAAATGAAATATTGCAGTTTGAAGGAAATCGATTTGTAAAACAGGCTCGGCAAGATGCGTCACAGATAAACCTCCTGCCACACACCACAAGTGTCATCCCGTCCAGACTCTGCGTCTATTTGTGAGTGTAAAAGCTGGTTGTCAGTGATGTCTACCGCTACCACTGCCCGTGTTTACACCTGCGATAGCAAAGCGCGGGCCTGCAAATAGCAAGTGTGAAGGAGGAGATGCCAAGGCTACAGCTCACGGAGGAGCGACGGACCGAGGGACCCGCGCGGCGGGCCAGGCTCGGAGAGGGAGAGCGCGGCCTCAGCAGCTGCCCCCTTGCTGCTCCACGGGCGAGCTGAGTCCAAACCCCGCCGAGCCCCAGGCGCCCCGGGGATGAGGACGGGGAGAGGCATCCCCGCAGCCGGGCGGGGAGGGCAGGGGGAAGCGGCCCTCAGAGAGCGTACGGCTCCGGCTAGGGCACTTCGCGCTGCGGGAGCGGCGAGAGAGGGGGCAGCAGCCGGGACCGAGGGGAGGCGAGGGGAGCTCCCCGGCCCCGGCCGGGCGGGCAGCCGGGAAGCGGAGCCCCGCCGCGGAGATCCCGGCGGAGAGCGTCCGACTCCTCGTTCCCTCCCGCACTTCCTTCCCTCCTTCCCTCCCCCCGCTTGCTGGCGGCGGGTGAGACCTGCCCGCAGACACGAAGGGCACTGACACAAGACGGGCAGCGACACAAGACGGGCTGCGGAGCTGGGGACGAGCCCGCCGGAGGCAGCCGGTGCCGCCGCTTTCTGCCCAGGTACCGGCGTGTGCGCCGCCCCGGCCCTCTCCGAGGATCCACATTTCCTTCCCTGCTATTACTCTTTTACCTTTTCCTCCTCTTCTTCTTTCCACCTCTTCTC
Organism: Serilophus lunatus; assembly: GCA_013399895.1. Classification (NCBI taxonomy): domain Eukaryota; kingdom Metazoa; phylum Chordata; class Aves; order Passeriformes; family Eurylaimidae; genus Serilophus; species Serilophus lunatus. The sequence goes on along the minus strand of VXBA01004877.1, from coordinate 1,413,967 downwards.
CTCGATCCTCTCCCCTTCCCCCGCCCCTCCCGCCGAGCGGCAGCCGGCGCAGCCCCCCGACGCCGCAGCCGGGCCGGGCGGGGCTCGGCGGGGCCGGGGAGGGAGT
>VXBA01004877.1:1325516-1413832 GCA_013399895.1 Serilophus lunatus | reverse complement strand
GGCCGGCCAGCTCCCGGCGGGGAAACGGGGTCTGGGGCTGGCAGCCTGTCCGTGCGTGTGCGCGCCGGGAGGGAGGGAGGCATGGGGGCCGGGGGGTGCCGGAGGAGGGACTATGGGGAGAGGTAGGTATAAGAAGGGATGCGGGCAGAGGAGGGGGGTGATGGAAAGAGGGGGTGCGGGGCCGAGGGGCAGGCGCTGACAGCTGCTTTCCCCGCACCCACAGTCCCCTCCCCCGGTGCCGCCGTGGGGTGGGACTCCCCGGCGGGCCGCGGTCTCCCGTCCTGCTCTCCACCCCCCCGCCGCTGCCCGGCGCCGGGGGTCGGTGCTGGGGCGGGCGTGCCGGGGGTGGGCGGGTTCCGTCACCCGACGGCGCGTCCCGGACGCTGCCCCGCAGCCGGCGGGCGGGCAGCGGCACCTCCGGGACGATGCTGCGGCTCAGCGGGGGCTGGCCAGCGGCCCCGAGCCTCGTCCCGACCGCCGCCGCCCTCCTCCTGGGCGTCCTCTGCCTCCCCGGTGCGCCGGCCTCCTCCCTGCTCACAGGTACGGGGGCTCGGGGGCGCGGGGCCCACCTGCCGCCGGGAATCGCCGTCGGGCGCGGGGGCTGCCTGGCGTTGCGCGGGAAGGGCGGCCGGAGGTGTAACCGCGTGGTTTTGGGGCAGGTGAGCACAGTAACCGTGCTCCCCCCTTCTACGTTTTCATGTTCCTTTTCTCCTCCTTTTTTTTCCCTGCTTCCCCTCGAGGATTAAATTTTCCTAGGATCTAGGGCATGGAGGGAGACGCTGAATCAAATTCTAGCACAAGAGAGGAGCCATTAGACGTTGAGAAGTGGTTCCAACATGACAGAATACCAGCTAATCAGCGCTAGGGCTAAAAGAGGGTTTTCTAGTTTGATTCCGTCTGACAGTGAGCCTGCTAATTTTGACTCATTTGCCAATTGGCTGTCGCGCGTTAAAAGGATGCTTGGTTTCGGAGTTGTGCTGTGCTCCTCATCCAAGTTCTCAGAGGGTAATGGACAGCTTTCTGTTGATTTCGGTGAGCTCTGGATCTATCGTTACTGACGTATCCTGCTTTGCATGGAGTACTCGTTATTCTCCACACGTCATCTGAGAGGAGAAAAAGCGTCCTTTGCTATAACTGGGGCACAAAGAAAGTCTAGGTTTGTGCAGCAATAAAAGGCCAGTCATTTCTCCCGTTCTACTTGGAATCCTGCAGGAACACTGGATGTCCTTGCTTACTTAAATTGGACAAATTAAGGCAGGATTTAAAATCAAAGGCTAGGAATGGAGCAGGGGTTAAACATGAGTGTGATGAGGACAGTTTCCAAAATCATCGTGAGGAATTTAAAAATTTTTATTTGTGTTTATTTGTGTTGCAGGATCTGTTGCAAAATGTGAAAATGAAGGGGAAATTCTGCAGATACCATTTATTACAGACAACCCTTGTATAATGTGTGTTTGCCTGGTAAGTTTGGATTTCAGCTGGTAAGAACATTCAGATCTGCCCTAAATGTAACTTCACAGAGCAGGTAAATGTTTCGCTTATAATCAAATCTTGGGTGCCTGTGTTTCCTTTGTGTAACACAAGGTTATCTCACAGCTGAGCTAATGGAAAGTAACCCAATCCATGATCTGTCAATCATTTCTTTGACTTTAAAACTCAGGCACAAAGTTTTATATGACTTTACTATGATATTGTGAAACCATTTACTGTGTGAATTTGCAGGGAGAACTGTTTTCAGCCAGAGATCCGGAAGTCTTTACTTGTAGCTTAACAAAGAGAATGAAAGGTAAGGCTTGGACGCTGCTGCTTTGAGCTCCCACATACTCAGTGTCACAGGCCAGTGGGTAAGGAGCTCCACAAGGGTCCAAGGTGAAGACTGCAATGTGACTGTATGTGCTGTTTTAAGACAGTGAAAGCACGAGTGATGCTTTCATCAGAATGCTTTGTTCCAAAGATGACTTTGCCTGCTGTGCTGGGAATTCAGTGGTTAATAATGTTGCTAGCTGGTACACATTTTGAGCAGAAACATTCTGCTTCTGAATTAAACATTTTTGGGATCAGTTCAGTTGGACAAGCCAAGGCTTAGGAGTTATTGTACAACAGTTGTTCTAAATAAAACTTTCTATGATATATTTAAAGGAAAACCATAAACCTTAATTTGCTTTTGAATGCAAAGAAAAGAATAACTAGAAGGCTCTGTGTTCTGCAGTTTGGAATTTAGAGAGTAGCTGAATGGATGGAACGTGTTCCACTTTAAGGCTGAAATATCAACGCATCTTCTCCCCCTCTTCTATCATTGCTATTAATATTATTATAAGTCTATGAAAGACATAAATAATTGTTTCAGACTGCCTTTTGGAAGGCAATTTTGACAACTGTAGGATCTAGATCATCTTGAGCCCCCTGGGGTTGATGTATATCGCTGCGCTGAGTTCAGTAGATTTTGAATGAAACTCATTGATAACTTTTTAGGTAATATTGGTAATACATTATTGATTCTTCTGAGTAGAAGGGGATGGGAAAAAGAGGAGCATGGGATGTGGTGAGCAAAGAAATCAAAGGGAAAGCAAAAGAAGAGACAAAGCTGTGTTTTATCATGGAACACCTTCCCAAATATATCTGCCACCACTTTTGCTAATGGAAGCTGGTGTTAACCAGCGAGGAAGCAATTTATCTGTGAGGGAGCAGAAGTTCAGTCTTGGGCATCAGGGCGATAATGCATGAAGGTAAAATACTTGTATTTATAGACCTCTCTAGACATGGCTTTATTAAATCAATGAGCATCCTTTTAGTGCATGACCATGAAGAACTGCAAAAAGCATTGGATGTAAGAACTCTAAATCCCTGTGGTTTGTAGGGCTTGCTTCAGTGAAATGGCATCTGAGGGCATTTGGCTCCCTTCTATGCCTGGAGAACACTACACGTTATTAAGTGTACAGATGCCTACTGAGTTACTGCAGTTACCTGCCCTGGCTACGCTCTGTTGTATTTCTTCTAAAGCATAAATGCGGTCTCCATTTTTTGACTTGGAAGCTGGAAGACTTGGTAGAAGAGAAGGAAACCAGTCTGGAGATACTGATTTAATGCTGTGCAGCATCCTAAGCATTGACTTACTGGACAGCCCATTGCTGAAATCTGAGGTCTGGGGAGAGCAGAAACAAAAGAAACAATGGGCTGATTTGTGACTGAGAGGGAGAGAGAATCAGGTTGCCTTACATCCATCTAAAAATATTGATTGTTTAATAGCAATTCAGTGAGGAACTTTCTCTGGAAGACTGATCATACTCTTCAAGGGCAAACCTCGTGGATGTTCATATTGTAAGAAGTGAGCAACTAAAAAGAAAGCTTAATCAACTGTTAAAGGAAGCAATCACTGTCTAGGAGAGGGCAGAAAATTCAACAGAGGGCACTTGTGTTAAAAACATCAGAAAAGTGAGTAACTGGAGTAGTGGATTGGATTATGGCAGGTCTTCCCTAGCGGTAATGCATTTCCATGACAGCAAGCTGCTATAAATAACTGCCTAAGTTAAGGAAATTTGAACAGCTCTGGGAAGAAGAGGAATATCTAAATAACTCTGCATGTCCCATTCCTGGTGGAATATCTAAATAACTCTGGGTATCTCATCCCTGGCCTGAATGGGGCCCTGAACAACCTGATGTAGTGGGTGGCATTCCTCCTTCCCACAGAGGGGGAGTCTGGAGCTAAATGATCTTTAAGATCCCTTCCAACCCAAGCTATCCCATGATTTTATGAACTCCCTTCCAGGATTTGCCCCATCTCACGAATGAGCGAAATAGAACTGAAATGTGGGATCTGATTCAGTAAGTAGTTGACAGAACTTACTCTGCAGACTATGTCTGCACGGGGATGCATCCTAGCAAGAAGGAAAGAGAGAGGCAGCATAAGCAAAGCAATCTCCAGTTTTCTCTTAGAAGGCTAAATCACTGAGAGGTTAAAGCAACAGATGGGAGAAAATGAGGTAAAAATTATAAGCTCATACGTTACGATTAAGTTGCAATAATACAGAAGAGACTGCAAAGAGCAATTACAAAAATCAGTTCCTTGTACACCACTGAGAAGTCTTGGTAGGAAGACAAAAAACAAAAGTTGTCTTATCTCAATGATTAGTGGGGACAGGGCGGACTGATCTTTATAGTAGGAACATAAGCAGAAACAATGCAGATGGAGCGCAGGCTGGTGTCTGGGGAGACTGCTTTGATAGAAGCTTCTAGCTCTCATTTTAGAGTTTTATTGGTAACACAAATCCCTGGATCTTGAATACAAGAGGGACACTGGTGGAGATCTTCTAGAGACGGGGGAGTTTAGCTACCAAACAAGATGAGTTCATTCTTGAGCATCTGCTGTAGCATGATGAAAGAGGAGTTGTGATGATACGGGAATTCAGACTGAGGGTTGTTTGCCAAAGGTTTGATAAATATTATGTGGAAAGTAATTCACTTCTAAAATATAGGTAATGCCTTTTTAATAAAAAGACACTACACCTGCCTTGAGATAACTCCTTACTTGTCATAATGAAATGTGATGGAGTGCATGGAACAGCACTGATGCTTGCCCTTTAAGAAAACAGGTAAGGTGTCAAGGTATGTGTGTGTGTGTACATTTACACTGTAGTGCTCTGTATGCAAAAACTACCAGCTCAACAGGCCACTATTGAGTAAAATCTACAGTTCCCTAATTTGCAATTTATGTGTCTCTACTTAATGGCCTTAATAATGCCCATAAAAATGGTCCTTTTTAATATCTGTAAGACAACAGTTTCAATGTGAGCTTTTACAATTACAACACTTCAGCTATGGTATAAACATGGATGAATTTGATCTCCAAAGAGCTGGTCATTAATTAGAGCTGACTGCAAGAAATGGACATTTGATTTTTTTGTTTTTAGAGAAAAACATCAAAGTCAAAGACCAGTTGTGGTTTATTCACGAGGAATTTCTTGTAGGACTCCAGCCTCCTAACTCCTAGGCTAATGATGTGACTACAAAGCTATTTCTTTTTCACTTCATGCACTCCCACTTTATAAGTGGATGTGGGTGATACAGTCACAGTCTGAATATTCTTGTTTTCTTTCGTGTCTCTTTGACAACAGGCAGGCTACACACATGCCAGGCTTTTGGTGTGTCTGCTCTCTTGAGCTTGTTCTGAGGCATGGATGGGCAAAAGACGAATTAAAGCTGACTTGGTAATCCAGAGATTTGGGAAAGTATGATTTATGACTTGCTGTTGCTACCTGTAAACTGCTCTTAGAGCTGGTGTGCTTTGGTGTTCTGCCCACTTCCACTTCAAATGTCTGTGGTACTGCATCTTCGAGGAGATAAGTTATCCCCGGAAAGGTGAAACACCACCTTGCTTTCCATACCATAGATACTGGAATAGGGCAAAGAAGGCTGAAGGCAACCGAAAGTACCTGCTTTCAAATGCATTCACCTCGTATGGTGTTAAACAGAGACACTGGAGAAAGTACTTACAGCTAGTGGGTAAAACAGATACATAGAAGTTGCACTGGAAAATTGTTTTTCTGGAAGCTAGGTCTCCTAAAAAGTGCAGAACAGCTCACTTGTGAAACGCGTGGCTGAGTGTCCCATTGCAACGGTGCTTATAGCTAAAGACTTTTCTGATGAAAGAATGGGAAATGCTATCAGATGCAGCAAGCTGTGTATCAGATGAAGGTAAACATCTAAACATCTGAAAGGAAATGCTGGATATCATGAACAGTTACAAAGACTAAGTCAACCAATTCTGTGAAGAAAAAATATTGTCAAAAACATAGAAACTGTTATTTCAGATAATGGCCTGGCCCTTGACAGTACCAAAAAGGAAAAAAAAAGAAGTTAGAAAACATATGATTGTGGCATTATGTTATCTTTAATGATCAATAATAAAAAATTCTAATGTCCTGCTGGCTTCTGAAAATCAAAGTAGTGAAACTGGGGATTATGAAGCTGACCAAAAAAAAAGCATTTTAAAGAACTTGTCTAATTGGCAATGATCATTATAGGTAAAAATACATATTCTTGATGGCATTCATAATGGAGTCATATAGATTCAGTTTGAGAAATTGATTCCAGCTATTAAATGCTTTAAGATTATAATTACACTACTTAATGCAAAAATTGTCTTATAAAATTATTCTCCCACATCTATGGAAAAATGAGGTGTTTTCAATCCAAAGAGCATTTGACACACCTTGTGCAATTTGAAGAACCCAAAAGTGTCATGTATGACAGTTTCACATCTTTTGTTATCAGATATGGAAGTTTTGAGCTGAGGGTAGTGGAGGCATGAGTAAATTTCTGTAGAAACAAAACTTCATAAATATGAAAATTTACCACACTTTGGTAAGTTTTAGACCTTATATACTGAGAATTTTGAAATACTAGGGGGAAAATGCTATTACCAGAATGTTGGGGGAACTTTTGATTAGATTTCTTTTATATAGATGTCAACATTTAAAACAGGCATGGAATATTTAAGTTCAACTCTGGTACAAGTGCGGTAAATGATCAAATGCAGCAGAGTTTTTGTTGGTACAGCTTTTTGGCTGGAAGGTATCTAAAACTGAAAATAGAAGTAGACTCACACCTGATATTATAGCATTTGCTTTCAAGAAATATATGCTTCAACATATGCATGGAAAAGACATAAAAATGCTAGTCTGTCGGAAATAGGTGAAATGAGAACCTGTGCATAATTATAGGATGGGAATGTAAAAAGACCACAGAATTAACTTAGCCCGAGTTAAACTTCTGAGTGCTGAGTTTTTTGCAGGTGAGATGAGCTTAGCAGTGACAATGATGACAGGTGATGGTGCCGGTGGTGGTGTGGAGAGCCATGTCATTTCGTGCTTGTTTGTCATCATCTCCATGGACCCTGAACGCCTTGCCAGAAGCAAGCAGAGATCCAAGAATAACATATCCATTGGCTAGTGGTGTATGTAGTTTTGAAATGAATGTACCTAGAATGCCAGCTGAAAGAGACAGGGGAGAAGAGGGGAACTGCAAGGAAATAGATAAGCATACCCCAGGTAATAGTGGCCTTGATACTGCAAGAGCTTTAAAAAATTTTTTTAAACAGAATGAAGGATTTTATTTTTTTATATTCTCTTTGTGGTGTGAAAATGTTTTTTTGGTTTTTAAGTATTTTGGAGAAAAAGTGGTTTGTGTCGAGAAACAGCTGATAAAAGCCAATAGTGATCTTAACAAACCACATCTAAACCGGAGCCATTTACCCCACCTCCCCCCTTCCCTCATGCCTGTGCTTCAAACTTGACAGTTGCACCTGAGGAGTGGTAATCATATGTCTCAACCTTTTATCACCTAAATCCAAAACAGAAGAAAATAAATATGAGCCAGAAAATGTAACCAAGTGTTGGAAATCTGAGAAAAGTTTGGAGACAGGAGCTCAGGAAACTAGAAATCAGAGCTTTTATTGGTGTAAGTTTTATTCAACATGAAACATCGTTCTGTAGTTTAAAGTTCTGCTTTTAAATCCAAATGCGCAATGTAGAATTTGACCTTTTCTCATAAAAAATTATATTAAATTTGTCATTATAAGACCTAATGTTCTACCTAGCTTAAAGCAATAGAGTAGTGAAACCAAGTGCAAACAAACCAAAAAACCAAAAGAAATAACTTCAACATTTGTTCCTCCTTGCATACACACACTGAGTCAAAAAAAACCCCAAACCTGAAAGCCATCTCCTCATTGCAGACTGAAGCAGAAAAGTTACTAGATGAGCTGGGGTTCTTTACTGATAGCATAGCTGATTTCTGTGGCACAGTACACAAGCTGAAATCACGTAGCTAGCCTGAGAGCAAGTGTTTGACACATGTTCGGTGAAGATGGCAGTGTTTTAGTACATGAGGATTCAATCGTTGTTGCGTCAAGGTATAATGGAGCCCAGATGACTTTTAGTGGAGTAGTGCATATTAAAAAACAAAACCAAAAAAGTCATCAAACAATTCTTTCATACCTATTTTATTTAATTTAATTTCAATAGTTTACATACATGAACTACAGAGTCTACCAAGACTGCAGCTTCTTTCAATTTAAATATTCTTGGTCTTTATTACTCTATAATACAATCAGCTTTCTCTTCACCCACAAAAATAATAAACAGAGAGAGAAAAAAGCCTATCATACAGTAGTGTACTGGTAGTTTTCACTCCCATATTACTCCAAAAGAGAATGTTGTTTTGATTGGTGCATAAAGGGTTCCTGAAACTCAAACATGCTCCCATATGCTGAAAGTTTTATTAGCTTTTTTCCTATTACAGATATATATGCCATCTCCTAAATGAGAAAAACCCAACGCTGCACACCCAAAAAAAGCAAACCCTGAAAAAAAAAGACAGACGTAACTTCATGTCTGGTGCAGCAGGGTGTCCCATATGTGCTTTGTCATAGAGACCAAAGAAATGTATATATTTTTGTGTATATATATATGTGTGTGTGTATGTACCAATACACATGTATGAAGAAGGTCTTGAAAAAGAGAAGTGGCTTAAATGAAGAGCCCGTTAATTACATGTTGTGATGCGTTTGATAGGATCTTCCAAAGGATTATTCAAGTAGGTTCAGCTGTTCCTAATTCATGTTCAGCTTGTTCCTAATTCATGCAAAACACCAGTAAGTAAAACTGTCTGAGAATTAAACACAAACTATTTGTGATAGAGGATGGTTACTCTGGCTTGATTCTTGAAGTTTCCAACAGCAGTGTTGAGACAATGTGCAAGAAAGTTTGGTCCCATATGGCCACCTTGGTCAAGTAGTTCCCTGTACAACATGACCGGATCACAGAATAAACTGAGTTGGAAGGGACCCACAGAAATTATCGAGTCCAGCTCCTGGCCCTGCACAGGATCATCTGCAAGAGTAACACCGTGTGCCTGAGAGTATAGTCCAAATGTTTCTTGAACTCTGTCAGGCTTGATACTGTGACCACTTCCCTGATGAGAAGTCTGTTCCAGCACTCAACCACCCTCCAGGTGAAGAAACTTTTCTAATATCCAACCTAAACCTCCCCTGACAGAACTCCAGGCCGTTCCCTCGGGTCCTATCACTAGTCACCAGAGAGAAGAGATCCATGTCTCTCCCTCCTCTTCCCCTCACAAGGGGAATGCAATGAGGACTCCCCTCAGTCTCCTCCAGCTGCTCCTCATATGGCTTCTCCTCAAGGCCCTTCACCATCTTCATTGCCCTCCTTTGGATGCTCTCTAATAGCTTAATATCTTTTTTTACATAGTGGTGCCCCAAACTGTACACAATATTCAAGATGAAGCCACACCAGTATAGAGCAGAGCAGGACAATCACCTCCCTTAATGGGCTGGTAATGCTTTGCCTGATGCCCCCAAGGACACGGTTGGCCCTCCTGGCTACCGCGGCACTGCTAACCAGTATTCAACTTGCCATCGACCGGGACCCCAAGGTCCCTTTCTGTGGCACTGCTTTCCAGCATCTCATTCCTCAGTCTGTACGTTTATCCCGGGTTGTGTAATCCAGCCCTTTCCCTTGTTGAACTTTAAATGGTTGGTGATTGCCCAGTTCTCTAATTTAATTTTCTCTGAGGAATGAGCATGGATTGTGTAGCTAAGTGTTGTGTCTGTGCCATCTGTGGACATTTTGAAGTCCACTTTCTGCCCTTTGCTTTGTATTCTAGAGCTGCCTCAATGTGTGGCACATCCCTGCACAAATGTGTTAACCTTCAGTTCGCTGTGCTTTACCGTGACACTCAGTTTGGAGGTGAGGTACACAGTCATGTGTAACAGCTTACGATGAAGCCTTTCGGGAAATCTGCAGTCTGGAAGAAGCTATTTCGTGTTGTTCTCAGACCGCATGGGATAGTGAAGAGTTCACTACTTGCACATTTCTAACATAGTCAGCTGCATTGAGCAAATACACATATGCACACAGCGCTGAACTGATTATGGGTCTTGGCAAAACTCTCCTGGAAGGGAGCTGATGATATGTCACTGTAATGATGATGAAGATCCAATCCATCAAGTATGAAAATGAGATTCTCTTTGGTGTAATTAAAGGATCAGATAACTCAAATACAAAAGAATATATTTTAAATGTATAAATAACATGTGGAAAAGTATGAAGGGCACAAAAATGCCATAATCTAAATGGAAAAATGTAATATAATTTGCAAATGTCTTTGGAATGTGTCTACAATAAGTGAAAAATGGATCCGTCTAAGTTAACACACTTTTTTATTATCAATAAGAAAAACATTATTAAAGAGCTGGTCCAATATCAAAATGACATTTAAAAAGCATACAGTTACCTGTATATAGTTTTTATTACCTTTCAAGTTTCTTCCATTGAGTTGTTAATGGTTCTTTTAAGAATTATTGTCCTGTAAGTAAAGGGCTCACAGTGTTAGTACTCCTGCTGTTCTGCTTTGTGCTGCTGTATAAAAATAGATATTTTTCTCCTACCAAATATTTGGTTTTATTTCCTCATCATATTTTAATAGAAAATTTTGAGGGAAGAAAAATATTAAGCAACAGCCAAAAAATCAAATGAAAATGCAACCTTTTTATATTTAGCTTATGGTCAAATAAAAGGCTATTGTAAAAAAATCAAACAAACAATAGTGCATGAAAGCTTTTACCTGTTATTACTACTATTAAAATGACTATCATACTGGTACTTGCTTATATTGTACCTTGATAACTGCTGTAATTACTTCCTCTGAGGCCTCTTGGCCTCTTCATTTTATGCACTAAGCTGCAGCTAAAAAATTCCTAATCTGACTGTTGGATTGAGCTCTGTGCAGTGTTTTACATCCTACTGAACGAACTGCTGAGCTCTAAGTGCAGTGTGGATCTCATCCCTCATCCCCAGAAGCTGATCTTGTGTGCCACAACCTAAATTTCATACACTTTTTGTCTGATACTTTTTGTCTGTCTCTCCTGCTTTTTTTTTTTTCTTTTTTTCCCTGGTTTCTGGAATCCACTTGCTGTAGACAGTGGTCCAAAATAAGGTGTTAAACTAGGATTGTGTACTACCACCTCACTGAGAAAATAACATGTGTTCATGCATTGGCTGTGATCTCCATACTTTTTATTTGTTTCATCATTCTACACGTCAAACTCCTTGCTGTACTTTTCTGTACTGTATCTTAGATTTTTCAGAGACAGAAGCTTGTATGTGCATGCTGTGAAGAGCTATGGCAAAAAACAGTACTGTGACACAGCATTAGAGTTGAGATATATTTGTTCTCGTAAGCATTAAAGACAGGAATGTCATAAAGTGCCGTTTAGAAAAATGATGCCAGAGAGCTGATGTTTTCCCTGACAAATTGAGGCCCCAGTGTTTTCTGAGTCCCTGTTTTAAGTAAATCTTTGCACAAAGCTTCAGTGTTAAAGGTTGAATCAGGTCATCTTTAACTCTGCCTTAGAGTTTTGCTTATGTGGTTGCACTACATTTTCTTCAGTCAGTCTAGTTCACGCAGTCAGTCGCATGGTACCGATGCTGCCTTAAGTATGTGTAAAGCTCATCCTCCAGTGTTTAAGCATCCAGTTATTTAGTGCAAATTCCTCAGCAACATAGATACTTGCATTTCATTGTCAATGTCCAGGTCTGTGTCAGGCTTGGGAAGTTTTAGACTGCCATTTCTGCTTCACGCTGGAAACCAGGTAACACTCAGCCCTGGGCAGCTAAGGTGCTCAACATAAACCCAGGCTCCCTTGTTGGCCGCACAGTCAGATGCCCCTTTCTCTAGACGGCCATGGTATGGCTCATCTTCTCTTTTATATCTAAAGATCTTGCTTGAGGCATGGAAACAGTACCTTGCGCTCCTCCTTACCAAGGGGGGGTGCAAACCAATATGTTGTACAGCCCTGGCCAGGAGTATGAGATTTCTGACAACTCATACGCTAAAAAGTTGTGTGGTTTGGATTGTGTTTTCTTGTTTTTTTGTGGGTTCTTTTTAGCTATTCTTGACATGTTTATATTCAATTATACTAAGTGGCTTCAATAGGAAATAAAGCTTTCCCAGGGTTTGGAGCCATCAAAATGTATTCTGATGGCCAGCTAGAGTCATACATTTGCATCTGTTTTTCTGGTTTGTCTTAGGATATATTAATGTCTGAAGAATAACAGACCTTGTTTGTCCTGCGTTTGTCTCCTTGTCCTTTTTTCTGTCTGAATGGTGATGTACAGTTGAGGCATGGTTTGAAAGAGTTGGAGAAGAGCAGATAAATGAGTGTTCCAAAACTATGTAGGGGTTATGATCTGGTTGTGGCAGTTAGTGAAACATCTCAAGGTTGTGCTACTTAGAAATCATTGAGGCAGGAAAGAGCCGGGCAGGGTGGCTAGGTTTAAGATAAGGTTATTAGTTGAAGGATTCCCCGTGGGACCTAAAATACTGATAAAAGCAGAAGGCTCTCCTACTATGGGGAGGTTGTTGATCATTTTCTTGTGACAGAGCGTATTTTTTTTCATTGTGGTACTGTAAGAAACTTTTTTAATGAATGTGTGTTTGAGGCATAGTCTGTCTATGATTTATAGACATGAAGCATTTCTGCAGAAAATTGTTGATGTGAACATTTAAGATGCAGCAGAGTGTGCTGATAGTGAACCACAGCTTGTTTACCATGGACATGTGGAGGAAACTGAAGAAGAATGCAAATTGTATGCCTTCTGGAAAAATGTCTGTGTATGTTCAGTTTAACTTGGCGAGGTTTCCAATCCTCAAGCAAAGATCGTTTGACCCAAAAATCAATCTGAAGTGGAAATTTACAAAATAGCTAGAACTCGAGGCCATGATAATAAGAAATTTATGTTGTTTAATGTACTTACTGTTATATAAAGGGTACATATTTGCTGTCTAAAACTGTATGTAATCATTTTAGTATAAAACGAGTATCTTTGATATCATCAGTTTTTTTGGCATAATTAAACCACTCCACATATGGAAATATACAAAGGTGGGGACCAAAAAAGGGAAAAAAGAAAACAAATCACCTACAACAGAAGAGAGTTTTGCTGGAAGGCAGCCATCTGGAGAGATGAGTAGGCAGCCTCAGCCAGTTCAGTGAGCATTGGCTCTTACAAGACAGCTCAAAAACTACTAGTGGGAGAAGAGGTGGATGTGATGTAACTTTGGGAAAGCTATGCTTGACTTCGGAACCAGAGGTCTAAAAGGATTTTGAGTATCTTCTTAGACTTAATATGACTGCACTGTGTTTGTAGACAGCTTGAGACTGGCCAGAAGGATCTGTTGCCATCAAAGGATTTACATTAACCCAGTGAGGGGTGCTGAAGTTGGGCTGTTGGTCCAAGCAGCCCTTGCTAACTGTCTTCTCCACTGGGAATATAACTTTGAATAGGGAATTTCTGCAGCCGACATGCTGAAAAGAGCTGACAGCAGTTGCTGAGGACAAGGCCTTATCCTAAACTCCCCTCTCCGCTTTGGGGCCAAACACCTCATGCTGTGCCGTTCAGGGTTCACTGCTTTGATCTGGGTGACAGGAGCATCTGCTTTTTTATCATAGAGCTTAGAAGTTGAAGGCCATGTCAGAAAAGCAGTTTATTGTCCAGTATGTCGAGAGTCACTGATGCAGTGATTAGTGATCTTATCTTGGTGAGGAAATTTTCAACTCTTCTTTAGGTTAGAGAAGTGTGTTTCTATTGCCCATGTAAAAAAACTCAGCAGTGTGGAAAGGCTGGATGAAATGTTGTTCCTCTTCCAACCCAGACCAGGCCGTGACTTGGCACTGAGGACTTTTTCTGATTGCAGAAGAAGATACACTTAATAAAAAATTGAGTTTCCAGGACCTCAAGTTGATACTTTTTAGCTTCCTTCAATTCAGACCCAGGTTCTCAGTTTTACGTGGCACTTGAGTCTCTTATCATAAAGAGCCCTTGTGCTAAAGGTGTGAAACCTTTGGATCTGAGACTACCTTTCTGCTTCCCCTGGCTGTCCAGGTAGAAGTGTTGCTGCCTGAGTTCTTGCTCAAAGAGAACAGTGCTGTCCTGTACAATGAAATCATCTCTGTCGGCCTCGAGAACTCTGTGGATTTTGAGCCAGACATAATCCATTTCCTGACATTTGAGTCTCATTAATTGGGTTAACAAGATGCTATCTGCACTCCATACTTATGTAAATAGAACCTGCCAGCAAAGATCTTAATGGCACCTGATATATCACACTGCCTTTACATCTATCAAGAGTTACCACTGCAGGAGTCACTTCCAAAAGCAGGTTGTGTTCTTGGTCCCATGGGTCCCTTTATAAGCTGTAAGAAATGCTGGTGGTCAAGGCCAACTGTTCAGATGTCTTTCAAATGTCCCACTGGTGACTAAAACTCACTTTGTCAAGATGACAAATGGCTTGTGCATACCCCATTCACCTTAGAGCTTCACTCTAATGTCAGCTCCATTTACTTGTCAGAAACAGGTATTTTTTTTACTTCCCGCAGTGCAAGTGGAGAAGGGGAAAGGAAGGAGTGAAGGGAACACAGGCTGAGGAAAAAACTTCTTGTATGGCTTCTATTCAGTGTATTATTATAGTTGAGATTTGCAAGCTTTGGACATACCAGATTGTGTTTGTTTGTACATGTGCAAAACAGAAAGAGGGAATTTGCTTTTCAGAAGTGAGAACTGTCCCTGCAGGGCTATGATTTTGCAAAAAAATGTTTTAACCATTGGGTTTTTCAAGAAGAAAGTGATTGCGCAAGATTAGTTTCTTATTTTGGGCAGCTAACTTCTTTCCAGGACAACATTTAAAAATAACTGTTTAATTAATAGAGCATAGAGCATTGTGCATATGTCTGCACTGAAAAGCTCAGCTCAAACCTTTAAGCTGTCGTGAGTGGTTTCGTTGACTGCAATGGCATTGTTATGTGGCTAAATGATTGCTGCTGTGATTGAGGGCTGCTACGTCTCACCCAAAAGCAGCAACGGCCAGGCCACAAAATATGGTAAAAGTCATCTCAAGGACTGTGAAAGTGACTTTGACAGCTTTGGCTTTTAGTTTTCTCTCAGTGACTTCCAAAACTCTTTTGCTGAGTTCAGAAGTCAAACTACAATTTTCCTTCTAATTGGCTGAAGTTTTGAAAGTCACAAATTAACTTAATTTGGCAATGTGATTGGTCACAACAAAGGAAAGCTTATTCCACCTTTCTTCTTTGCACCTGATGGAAGCTTGGCAATCATCAGGAGTTCGAGTAGATATGAAGTAGAGACACATAGAAATGAGATGTGTCAAATTGAACATCATTGTGTCATAAGTTTTTCTGACTAAATTCTCCCGTGACCTTGCTTGCACCAACTGGATGAAGGCCACTCGAGAATGACAGTTGCCACGAGCTGCCCATGATGTAGGATTACTGCTGCCCCTATGCCATTTTACTAGCGAGAAGCGGTGGCAGTAAAAATCAGTAAGCCCTTGTGAGTTGAAAGCAGCATTTAAAGACTCTGAGAGCTTTTGCCCCCTCCAAGGAGTCCTGCCTGAAACGCTCTTTTTCCTTGTCCCTTCCCACTCTTCTTTCTCTATAAAGGCTAATGAGTTGGGGACTGCCCCTTCTCTCTGTAAACAGCTGTGAATAACCTTGTTTTTTTTCTAAAACTCCTGTATAGCACAGGCAAGATCACATAAGAAAACAAATGTGGGGTCAGTGCTCAATTTTCATGCAAGTTCATTAAAGCAGCAGTGTCTGGAGGCCTTTTGCCTAAATAATTTTATAATAGAAAACAGACTGTCTTTGCTTTCTTTTCGGCTACTATTTTTATTTGGTTGTTGTTCCTCAAGCGTTTTGGTTCTATTTCAAAACTTACTTCAATTAAATGAAGAGAGTGGTTTTTTTGTTTAAAAGAAACTGGCTTTCCAGTTTAAAAGCTGTGCTGTTACTGAAAAACTTCTAGGAGTCCTCTGGATTATGAAGCTAGGATTGACAGGGATTTTCCTCTCAAAATAATGTTAAAAAACCCAAATGTGTAGATTAAAAATTTGAAAGAAAATAAAAATACCCTCCCCTTTTCCTCCTCCAGCCGAGATCTCCTGTTGCTGCTTCTGGCATGCATCACATCTTTGAGGATACAGTATCATGAGAAAACTGTCACTTGGTGATGTATTAGGGTAATATATCATGAGAGCATCGTTTCTTTAGAGGATATGGGCAGTAAAAGACACGATTCTGGCCAGACAGAGCAGCAGGGGACCCTGCTTTTTTATTTTCCTTTTCTTTAATCTAGCCCTGTTTTTGTGTTGTACAGAAGTGAGTTTCTTCATGGGATATGACTTGTTGCAGAGTAAGTTAGGAGGCCCATTGGGCTTTTTAAACTCTTTAAGAAGTAGATAGCCTCAAGGGCTCCTTTGTTCAAAGTTTTTAGAGCAGACTCGAGCTGAAACTAGAACATTTGCCACTGTCTAAAACTCCTGTGTAAGGATTGAGTAAGCAGACTTCAGAGATGCACTGGCAGGTAGCTATTGTTTGGATAATATATTTGTAGATCTAGGCTAGCAAAATGTGATTACATTATGTTTATAATTAAAAAAACAGTCAATGCATCTCTCTTAAATGTAAAATGAAGTTTAAATTCACACCATTAGAAGAAAAAATACTATTTGTCAATATTCAGTCTGTAATAGAGATATAGTTATACAAAAATAAGAATTATGAACTGATAGACTTTGATTCTGATGCACTTTTTTATTGTTTTAATGATTTTGTTTTTTTTCATTGACAATGTCTTCAGAAAATAAACAGCACAGTATATAGGACTAGGATGGCATTAATTACAAAACAAAAGCAGAGTATTGTTAGGGCACTCTTTTGATGGAAGTTGATTAATTTTGGAGATGAGCTAGAACATGACACCATGGTTTGATGTAAAATTTTGTTGAATTCAAATGATTTAATAATTTATTTCAAACCTTTGGCATAATCTACTTTACCCTCTCTGAAATGAGCTTGATAATTCATTAGTGCCATCTTCAGCTGTTTTTGAGACTAGAATTTACTTAAGGTGTTTTCAGACCAGTTTGTCTTGGCAAACTTCTTATTCTCCAAGTCATCTTACAGCACTTAAGGGAGATCATCAGAGCGGCACACTCCAGGAGTGAGTACACTCAGAGTAGCAATGCTGTTCCACATCTGCTGACTTCACTTGTGTTCAGGTGGCCTCTGGATCAAGCTCAGGTAGTGGAAACTTTTATGGCTCTCAACTACCCATCACTTCTCTGAGAGAATGAATTCTGCTCTGTCAGCTTCACTCAGGGTAAACCACACTAGGCTGGATGACGTGTTCAAGATCACTCATTTAGCTCAAAATTGGTTGGGCAGTATTCATCCAAAACCTTTTTGCTGATCTGAGTGACTGGGAACATCCAGGAAGGGGTAGACTGTAAACTCACAGAGTTGGGTCAGTGAACTGTAATCTTTTACAGCAACACAGGTACAGGTTTGTGCCCTTAGCTTCGAATTGACAGGTATTGCCTGTGGCTACTCTTTTCTTAGGTATTGACATCATATTTAAGTGACTGGTAATTAATTTAAGTGATTTATTAACAAAGCAGAGATATCATTCTGTGAATTAAAATTTACAGAAAAAGACTTGAATTTTAAAGACATGAATTTTAGATGCATGCACCCATGAAATGTGGAGGTGTGGTCTTCCACAAGAAACCCAGTGCACACACCTTCCCTGAAAACTGGCTTCTGGATACTATAGGTATTTTTTTGACTGCAATATGAACTTTTGTGAGCCTGCAAAGACCCTATTTCTAGATGGTAGAAGACCATCTCCTATTCTTTTGACAGGTAGAGAGTTTTTCCTAGAGCTGTACAGCTGAAAATCTCTAATCTGAAGTGGCACTTGGAGGTTGAGGTGGAGGCAGGGTAACTGAGAGCTACGTGGTCTGGATCCTGCTCTGGCTTTCTCACTAACTTAATCTTCAGTTACAGTGATTTTGCCTGGCTGTGTTTACTTTGTCCCTAAGCTCACTGGAGCAGGGATATGCTCATACATAGTCTGATGTAATGGGACCCTGATCCCAGCTGCGGCCTTAGCATTAATGCAAACAAATGTAAGAGGAAGGGACAGCGCTTTCCTTTCACCATATACTAACAGGCTGTTGTTGGGGAGTGTCAGGATGGCAGCAGGCCACCAGGATCACTTTCCTCATGCTGGTGAACATCATTAAGCACACTGAAAAAAAATAAAAATCTGTTCAGTCTATGGGGGGTTGTGAGTGATGTGTCCTGAATGACTTGCACATACTCATGTCTTCCTCACAGCAGTGGGGAATACCCATTTACAGTGAAATTCAGTTCATCTTTCAGCAGGGCCTTTGTTTTAATCATCTCTTTGAGGAGAGCTCAAATTATGAAAGGGATTGGTTGATGCTGACTGAGCACCATCACGGAGAAAGCTGCAGTCTCTTCCCTGTTCACTCTGAGAGACCAGATAAGCAAAAAAGACTACAAGGATGAGGGGGCAAGTCAGAGGCTACCGAGTGCTCTGCTGAAAATGGGAAAGAGAGGCTCTGAGAAATGTCATATTCTGTTCCCATCATTTGCCTCTAATGCAGTTCATGCTGAAATCACAGTGCTGTTGTGTCATGGGCAAGGAACTAATGCTGAAGGTACTGAAGCATATGTTTGGCTTCACTCTTGTGAGCTGTCCCATTGCAATTGAAGATATGCTTGAAATAACAGGGCCTTTATCTGTCAGCGAAGCATATGTTTTGGTATTTGTAGGTTCATGTCGGTAAATGGAGAGAACTGAATCATTTTGCAGAAGACAAACATTGTTTCATGGAGAACTATTTCTTCCACCTTGAATTTAAAAATACACCTAGTGTGTGCTAGAGCATTTTTGTTATTGTACCCACAAAATTTGTTTTTGCAAGTTAAAAAAAAGCAACAGGCGATTGGAGGGGAGCAAGGGAAACGAGACATTGTCATCTTCTCCCTTGACAGTGGTTTGAAATGTCTGCAGACATCTCTCCTTGGGGAGTGGTGTCTCCTTCCTGAAGCCAGATTGTGCAGTTCTTGCTTAGGCAGAGAAATGCTTATGGAAAACATCAGTCCCACAATTTTTGCTTGCTTGCTTCAAATCTGCTCCTTAAACGGTGATTTTTAAATCGGACCCAAGACAGTGAGTCCCAGGCAGGAGTGCCAAAGAACCACAGGTACCATTTTCAGGAAGAGCCTCAGGATTTGTCTAGACTATGAGTTACCATGTGTCTGAGCCTGTTCTTGAGTTCAAGTTGGCCCAACATTGGTGTTGTTTGCACATAAACATAGGTGCAGGCACAGGCTTGGGAGCATGTTGCTCCCAAGCTTTGCTGAGGGACAGTGCCTGTGGCTAGTGCTGGTCCAATTGTTTCCTACTGTGGTATGCATGATCTGAGTGTGGCTCTGTGTGCCCTTGAGGGAATGGTCTGGCCATGTGCAACACCTGGCAGAGAGCCCAGCACATGGTCTAGGAACATGCAGATCATAGCACATGGTGTGAGCCTGCGTTCAAGCCTGCCCTTTGCCTTGCAGTGGAGAGGTTGCTTATGTGAATTGAGTGCACTTGTTTCATTAATTTTAAATGGCTTTTTCTTCTCCTAAGGTCATATGTGCATATTTGAAAGGTGCATCCCAAATTCCCTGGGAGTAACTTTTGCCATTGCTTGAAAATAGTTATTGTTTTTGCGCTTGATCCCATAGGCTTCTCCTGGCAGAAACTTAAAGATACTGTGAACTGCTCGATGAGGAGTCCTATCAGAGTTGCTAGTGGGACTGTGATGAATAATGGTAAAAAATGAATGTTTTCAGGGTTAGCCATTAATGGTACTTGGTATTTCTACCTAATTTGTCTCTCTTGCTTTTATCATTTTTCTCTCCACAGCATTTTTTTGGTTAAATGAAAGTTTAAGCAACATTTTTCATACTCAGTATAAATAGTTAATAACCTCAGGATATCAGAAATGTGGTACAAGCCTCCTAAGAGCATTTCCAATACATAAAAAGAAAAAAACAGATCATCACTGGACATCCAGTCCTCTGAGAACCCAAATTTGCCATGTCTTCAGCAGCCCGCTCTGACAGCACAACAGTGGGCTTGGGGTACCATTGGTGGAGACACTCCTTGGTACAGCCCTGAAGAAAGGAAGCAGACTCCCATTTTATTTATTTTTTTTCCCTCTTGAAGCCAAATCCAGGTTGAAAAGAGCTGTCCTTCTGGTGGCTGCTGTGAGCCGGCGGGAGCCCAGTGGGGAACCCTGTAGAAAGTTGGCTGTGGCTTCCAAGCTGTGGTTTGGCACACATCCTTCTTCAAGGCCTCTGCCAAATAGTCAGACTGCTTTTTAGTGTGTTTTTTTTTTTCTTTTCATGTTGGCATTTTATTTAACTGTACCACATGAGTTTAAGGCTGTTAGTTTGATATATATTGTCACCAGAATGGGATATTTTGCATGGAGTTCTTTGATGGAAAGTAAAAATGCGAGCTGTACATAGAAGGGGAACAAATTGCATTGAGAGGAGATTGTAGTAAAGGTAACATGAAGCAGTAACACTGGTATCGGATCTGGTTAATGTATCTCTCCTGCATGGGAATTTGACATCACCTTTGCATGCCAAGTTGAGGAGACCTTTAGTTCTCACTGGCAAAGCATGGGAGAGGGGAGAAACATGGGCACACAACAAAACTTTCTGATCTATCCCCATATGTATTAAAATACAAGTTTCTCCAGCTGCTGGGCTCAGTGAGCACAAGAGAGGAGTCTGAGGTGATCCTCTGGCACTTCCCTAAATTATTGTTTCCATGGGAGTCTGGGATTCCAGTGTGAACTCTTTGTTGAGCTGAGCACTGACAGGGGAGTTGCGTCAGCTGCAGCAGCATTGTTCTGGATCAGCCTGACCTCTTTTAAAAAAATACGTATTTTTCCAACACTAATAAAAACCTTAGCTGAGGTTCTCTCCCTTTCTGTATGTGTGCCTGAGCACTAAATTAAAAAAAAAAATAATCCCAGATGTGAATCTATAAACCATCTGTTTAAAATAACTATTGTGCAGGACTATAATTAAAAGTTATTTATTATGAATCTTGGGATCCTATTATGGATTTGACTGACTCCCAGGTTTCTGACTTAGCAAACGGTTTATGTATTTATGAGCCATGTGTCTGTTCCTCACGTCTTGATGCCAGAGTGCATGTCCTTTAAACAAAGGAAAAAAAATCCTCTACCCTCCCGTAGCTGTTGGCTTCTGATTGTTGCTGTCTAAGAAGTTTTCTCTTAAGAACAGCAAAAATCAAAGTGTCTGAGAGCTTTCAACAGCTCCAGAGACACTGTTGACAACACAGATGGAGGTTTGGTAATATAGGTCTCCTGCATGCAGCTACTTAGTGACTTTCTAAATATGGCTGGGACAAGTAATGAAATGTTATGATTACTGGGAGTAGGAGGAGACATAATTGGAAGCAAAGGATTTGTTGCTTAAGTCCTATTTGCCTTCAGCCTCCACTTTGCTCTTGTGAAATGGGAGGGAAGGAGGCAGCAAAATTGAAACAAGCAAATGGACAGTAGATATTAAGAGCAGAGTTTAGGGCAGCCGGGTGAACTTGTTGGAAATAAAAAAATCCTTCCGATGACAATTACTCTTTGTTTTATATTTATACTTTTACACCCAGTGGGCTGAGGAGATCTGCACTGGATAATGCCTGACTGCAATAGACTAAACAATGATTTACCATCCCTGCTTTATCTGCTGTGGTCTTATGATGGATCAGCATGGTACTTCAACCCTTTCCTCCACATCTGCTTGGCATAGTTTTCCACAAGATGCAGCATTGAGATAAAACAGCAGGATTTTTTTTAAGAGAATTTTGGGATTAAAGCCAGTAATAGAAGTAGCAAGAGATACTTGGATGCGCTTCCCTTGAGCTACTTTCATCTCTTCTTAGGACGAGAGAGTTTTAGCCATGAAGACTATGCCAGAGCAGCAGTATGTTGCAATTGTGGCTCTACCGGATATTTTTTTGAATGGTTGAGCCTGCAGCCCTGAGTGGTACTATACCTCACACCCTGGAAGAGTAGCCCAGCCGCGATGGCAAGGAGTTAGGCACCTTGGTATAACATTTGAAACAGCTACTTCTGGATCTGTCTGAGACTTGCCTGTATAATACAAGCTAGAGAGGAGGAACACAAGCTTTGCCAATCACACTCTGCTCAAGTGCTTAGCAGCTCTTCTTGTGCTGGCAAAGATTAACTCTATTTATCTGGAATACATGGAAATGTCCTTTAAGGCAGGAGGATGCAGCTTCTCCTCCAAGGGGCAGAGGGAGACAAGGGATCTCTTTTCTTTAAAAAAAAAAAAAAAGGAAAAAGGGTGCAGAGCATGGTGAGTGTGGCACCTCATGCCCACCCTTTAACACCATACTGTAACAACTGGCTTTTGAGACAGTTATCCAGGTTTGGTGCCCCTCACATGCAGGGGCAAGTCAATGATTTAGCTCCTGCTCTCCTCACAAGCATCCTTGCTGTGTGGAGTAGTGAATTTTGGGAGCAAAAAGAACAAGCCCCTTCCTGCTGATGCCAGGCCCCTAAGTATCTAGTAGTTCAAGGTCTACTGGGATAGAGAAATGAAATGTGAATATGTAGCCTTTTGCTTAAGACACCATACAGGCAAGAAGGACCCTTCAGTTCCTGTCACTGCACTGTGGGCCAATAACACTCTTCATGTGGGACAGCTGCTTAATACAAAACAGCCCTTGGCATCAGGACATGAACTCCAAAATCTTCCTTCCCAAAAAACCTGCTAAACCAGCAGCTTTGCTGGTGGTAGGGGAAGAGTAATATCCAAATTTGTCTGCCCCCACAGCTGGCTCAAAAGTAGCAAACTCATCATTGACAGAGAGTTTTTCTGATCTAAGCAATGTGGGGCAAATAGGAGTCTTTCACTTAGGTAAAATAACTAGCAAGTATCTTCTGTTTAAAATATGCATGTCGGGGTCATCCATAAAAACTTGCATTGGCAACCAGAGATCAGATTTTTTGGTCTCACCTTGCATTGCCAACAAGAAACAATTATGTCAGGATGTACCTGAGGGCAGAAGGAGTCAGGTGGCACTCAGGGGAGAGGGTGACAAATTGCCTGGGAAGCTGGGCTGCATGAGGCATTTGCCCCAGTAGTCCCTGGGTAATCAGGGAGCAAAAAGAAATATGAAGCTGTGTTATGCTTCTCGTCCCTGTCACTGCCATCCACAACAATATTTTCTTCCTTTGAAGAGGGAGTCCCATAGGTAGCTGCCCACTGGACCCCCTGACATGTGTCCAGTCCAGCTAGGTTGGTTCTCAAGACCACTTTGCATCTTGTTTCTGTCAGAGATGCATGATGCATACTGGCACCTGGGTAAATCATGTTCTCCAGAGGAAGAAATTCTAAACTGAATTTTGCCCTTCTTTCACACCCACTTTGACCCTGTAGAAGATTTTCTCACAGCTAAAGTTAGTGGGGCTGATGGGCTTATTAAATCTTTCCATGAGCAAACTCTCATTAAAGAGAATCAGATCTTAGCAAAAACCTTTAAAATACAGATTGTAGTTGATTTGGCAAGCTTAGTTTTGCCCTCCTTACACAGCCTTTATGGCAGCTAGATCAGGGAGCACTATGTTCGCATAAAGGGATTCAAGATTTCACTGTACACTTTAAAAAAGATGTTGAACCAGTTGAAATGCTATGTGGTGTGGCTGCTTTGTGACAGTCTAGAGTAATATACCTGCCATAAATTCAGCTTAACTTGCCAGTTAAATAGCATTTATGGTTGCTGTGCAATTCTGGAGTGATGCAGAGTAGCCTGCACGTAGCAGCAACCTGGGTTTTTACAGTAGTTGTTTGTTTCGCTGCAGCTGCACTTTAGGGCCTGATTCTCATTTGCTGATTTCACAGTGGCTGGTGAGAGTGAGTCCTCATTTACACTGATAAGACTGAAGTGCCTTTATAGCTCCCATCAGATTAGGCAGTGACTAAAGAAAATAAACCTCTGATTTTAGACAAAGAGCTGGAGTGTAATAAAAGCTGTGCGTTATCCTTCACAGGCACCTTGAATAAGGCCACAGGGAGCAAAATAAAAAGACTGGAAAGTGCAGCTTCTTTTCCTTCAGTTTTATGATTTACATTTTTCAAGCCCTTTGATTTTTTGGCCTCTAATTAAGCCATAAGATTGGGTGAAGTGGGTGCTTGCATGAAATAGATGGCCACCTGTGTCACTTAATGAATTGAGCTACTGATTATAGGTGGAGATGACTTCAGAGGGCTATTTTCATTCAGGCATTTGAAGTAGAAAAATTTTGCTACAAGAAACACCCAAAGTATTTGTTTTCTACCCCTTTTTAATGGCAGGGATAATCAGAGAGGTTGACACCACTGAGGTAAGGTAGGCTATAAAAGAAATATTTCTGCTGCCTGCTGTCACACATCCTCTGTTGATATTCCTTAATGTGGTCAATGTGCTCTTTGGCCTTGGGAAATCACTGGCTTTTTGCCATAGAAAGATGACACTATAATGGACAGTGATTGTCTCTGCTCCTGGCATTTCATTGATTCTCAGCATTTTGGGGAGAAAGATGAATTACGCTTGTCTTCTTTTCTGGTATAGTATGTAGCAGCCTCTTTTAATGGACCTCTTGGTAGGCTAGGTAAAACTGCTAGCTAAAAATGACTTTCTGCAGCAGCAGCATTTTGTCTTTTCTGAGGCTTCCACCTCTTCCTCTGCCATTTGTCCTTTTGTTGCCATGAGAAGTGATTCCTGAGCTGTACAGTTCATCAGGCAGCATCTTGAGACCCTGAGGATATTTTAACAAGCACATCATGTAGGTAGTTGTTCATTTGAGTAACGTGGATTTCTTCAGTGTGGGACATTTTCTTGATGAGAATGGGTAGCAGTTATGAATTACTGTGTAAGTGGGGTAAACACTATTTTCTTGGGCTCCTGCATTATTAAAAGACTGTTTTCTACTACATTCTTTCAAGGGGAAAAAGATGTATTGAATCACAAGGGCCGCTCCTAAAGTGAACGAGCAGACTGCTAGCGTCATATTTTATTTTCTGAATTGCAAGAAATTGTCTTGGGTTTGGTTTGCTTGCAATAGCTTTTGGGTTTTGTTGTTTGTTTGTTTTTTCCAGAACAAGGAAGTGACATGCAAAAGGGAGAAGTGTCCAGTGCTCTCCAAGGACTGTGCTCTCGTCATTAAGCAGAGAGGAGCTTGCTGTGAGCGTTGCAAAGGTGTGGTTGCCTTCCTGTTGTTTTCCTCTTTTAAAATGTTACCATTGCACATTTAAGTTGCCAAAGTAAGGACAAAGTTCAGAGCTTCTCAGTTGAGACTTGGCTGTCACCAGAGGCTGGAAGAGGGCAGTAACCGTAATTAAAATATATATGTTCACAAAGCTGGTGGAGATACATAACTTCACATATTTATCCTCTAATTATTAGTTCTTGACAGTCCTTTAGAAATACATTTTTATTCTTCATGTCTATGTTTTCTTTTAAGAGTTATCTCCTAATTTTATCGGAAATATTATAGGTGAATATCAATCTGCTTGTAGTCACTGATCAGTAAGAATTCCTTAAACTTTTTGTGTGGACAGAATAGGAATAATGCTTCTGAGTAATAAAAAGCAGAGTAATTATAGAATAATGCCTATTCCGATTTTTTCTCATAGTGGAAACAAACCAAGCAAATTTTATTCTTTTTTACTAAATATTTCCTCATTCAAAGAATAATATTGTGGACAGATTTTTGAAAGCCAAATAAACGACAGTCTGAATATATTTATTTATTGGCCAATACTGTATATTCCAAGCTGTTTAGAATGAGATAATTATCAAATCCAAAAAAAATTAATAAATTAACTGTACAAGCATGCATGGGCATGTATCTACTATGCCTAACCACATGAAAAATATGTAAGTTAATGAAGTTGAAAACTAGTCTTTTTTATGTTGATGCAGTAAGTAATGTGTTCTAAACCACTGATTTTGCTGAGGGTCTGCTGACACAATCAATGAAGTGGAGAATGTCAGGTTCATGCGGCTCTACTTTATTTTTCCTCTGTTGTTTTTAATTCCCCACTGGTGATCGCGTGGTATTGAGAGGGAGATAGAGTAGGATAAATTGTTGGGAAATGCAAGCATTTATTGCCTTCCCAGAGGAAATACAAATGCAGGAAAACAGATTACTCTGAAGTTCAAATGGAAGAGACATGATGGATGCGTATTTTTCCTGGATGGTTGCAGATATGTGTTAGATGCTGTGCTTATGATTTTCTTCTGTGCTGCAGCTTTGGAACAGGTTTGGCAAGTCCCAGTTCAAGGATTTGTCTAGAAGCCTGAAACTTAAAAGAGAAGGAAATGAACTGAAAAAAAAATTAAAATGTTACTGAAACAGTAAGAATTTGAAGTTACAGGTTTTACATAAATTACATGTAATTTATTTCTTATGTCAAATCATATTCAGTGTCAGCTTTGTAGGAAAAGGCTCCTAAGTGTAAGTTTGATTAAGATGGAGGTTGCTCGATGTTCTGAATATTTTATGTGTACATTTCCTTATGTGCATGAATGCATTCAAAATTAAAGGAATGGATGTTTCAAAGTAAAGAATACAAACAGTGTTTTAATTCAGACTCCTTGCAAGATTTTCTGTTTATCCTGAATTGAGGGGGGGTACCTACAGAACATTATTAACAAGCAAGAGCCTGGCATCTGCAGATTGGTATACCTGACATCTCTAATGGGATAATGAATAGAAACTGTTCAAAAGTAAAATGAAGAGGCACATGGATACTTGAGATAGAAGAGTTAGCTAGAGTCCTTTGACTGTATCAATGGACAGAGAGATACCACTAAATGTCATCCAACAAGATCCCTCAGCAAAAAAGTGCTAAACAAACTAAGCAGCCCTGAGTTTGTAGAGGAACTCTTCTCATCAGCAAAGGCATAACACATGGTCAAAGTATATGATTCTTTTCATAGTGAAAGAAGGTTGCCAACATCCACATTGTCAAGTGAAATCCTTGCAAAGACCTCAACTTGTCAATGTGCTCAGAAATGATGTAGAGAAGGGGCGAAGAGGGACAGAAAGTTGGCTGTTGTAGACCTGATCTCTGTAGAATAGTAAAGTAAGAGGGCTGCCTGCAAGGAATTGCAGAGGGTTCTTAAGACACTGAACAACTGATGGCTAAGCAGTAAAGGAAGTTAATGTGCATGGGAATAAATAATGAAATTATAATAAATACATGTAACCATAAATAAAACATAAAATAAATAGTAACTTTACAAATGTAAATCTGGGCTCTGAGGTGACTATTACTGATTAGCAGCTGTTTCTGTATTAAAAAAACACACTTCTCTCCAAAGGGAAAACTGAATGTTGACTTTTTTAGGAAGGAAGTCGGGTACAAAACAAAATCCTGTTTTCTCCCTGTGTGAGTCAGGTAGACTGCTTTTTCTTGCCTCTCTGGAGGCTGAAGTAGAGTTGTGGACCCTTCCCTATATTTTTTACATTCCCTGGGTGTCTCTTAGTGGCTGCTATCAGACAGAAGGCTCTTGGTTAGGATGATGTTTGGTCTGATCCAAGATGGCAGTTTCTATGTGCTTAAAATGCAGGAAGAACTTTAAATTTCTGAATTTAAAGAAAAAAAAGGTCTCAAGGACTTAATTTTCAAAGTAGATGTGGAATAGTTTAATAAGTTTTTATGCTCTTTCTGAAAGGTAAAGCAAGTCCTACACCACACATTATCACCAGGTTGTTCTGGTTCTAGGGGAAGAGGCTGATGGACCCACCTCTATTTCCAGGGAGGCTGCTTGCTCTCCTGCCACTCTGAACACTGCTGGAGCTCTTGCTCTGTTATGTACAAGATCCAAAAGGAGTGTCCCATGGGGAGTAATTGGGGAATCAAGGCCGCAAATACCATCCTGGCTGCGTAGCACTTCAGCTACTCCCTTTGGTGTCCCAGCAGCTCCCTGGCACTCCCAGTGTGAAGCTCAGCTGCAGCCAGGCCTTGGCCCTGCAGCACTGGTTCTTACTAACTATTTTGTCAGACTGCCAAAATGCCCATAGGGAATGCAAGCAGGAAAAGGGAAACGGATTTTTGGGGTTTTTTTGCTAGTTGCATTTCATCTAAATGTGAACAAAATGTTATGAAGACATCAGAACCTGATGGCTTTTTTCTTGGCTTCATTCCCAAAGCCTGAAAGAGCTTAACGAGACCTTACAGGCACTTGCCAGCTCTTTTTGACAGCTTAATGTCTTCCTACCTTGTGAAGAAATGGATAGATGAATGAGTGAAGGAATGATGAATGAATGAATGAATGAATGAATGAATGAATGAATGAATGAATGAATGAATGGCTGCTGTCATTTGAGTGCAACATCAGGAGGATAATATTAAGACCGAAGGATGTGTTCCTGAACTGGCTTATGTAGGAAGGAAACCACTGTTCATGAGTCATTTGTGATATTGCTGCCAGAGCATTTTATTTTATCATGAGGAGCACATGAGGGCATATGCCCCCACTGCAGGGGAGGTGGACTAGATAACCTTTAAAGGTCCCTTACAACCCAAACTATTCTGTGATTCTGTCTGCAACACTCGCATGCTGCTGAACTCTTGTTTTTAGAACTTTGCCTACAGGAGAAACTGAATTGTTGGTAGAGAACTTTTCTTGCAAATGGTTGTGTGCTGAGCATAAGCCCCTTGGCTCCACTTGGGTATTTGTATGCTACTTAGATAATTTCTAGCAATTTTTTTTGTCATATTTCTTAATAAACAGAAAAAGTAAGGAAGAGCAGCAATTATAGCTTTTGCAATCAGAAAAATCACTGTGGTGGAGACTAACATATGAGAAGATTTGGCTTTACTTAATCGCAGAATCACAGAATATTGAGCTAGAAGGGTCCCCCAATGATCATCAAGTCCTGGCCCTGCACAGGACAGCCCCAAGAATGTGTCTGAGAGCATTGTTCAAATGCTTTTGAACTCTGTCAGGTTTGGTGCTGTGACCACTTCCCTGAGGAGCCTGTTCCTGTGCCCAGTCACCCTCTAGGGGAAGAACCTTTTTGGCAATACCCAGTCTAAACCTCCCTTGACACAGCTTCGTGCCATTCCCTTGATCCTGTCTCTGGTCTCCACACAGAAGAGATCAGTGTCTGCCCATCTGCTTCTCCTCATAAGGAAGTTGTAGACTGCTATGAGGTCTAACATTTAAATTAAGATTTAAATCCTTCAGACTAGCCATGTATTTTAACATTGTTCTTGACTTTATGCCCATAGGACCTTGATAGTAAAGTCAGTGGGGCAAGGCTCACTTTTGCTGTGTGTTTATGCAAAGTCTGGAACAGCAAAATGTTGGCCTGTGATTACGACTTTCTGATGCAAGGAGAATAAAAATGACCAAGTCTAATAGTGAAAATTTTCAGGAAGATTATACTTTTGGCAGATATTTAGTGAAATTTATAAAACATACCATGTACCTCTAGCATACCATTCATTTTGAAAATATGAAAAAACTAAGCCCTCTTATTACTTTTGCATAGGATAAATAGGCCACTTTTCATCCCTCATTTTATTTTATGTATTTAATGAAAACATATGAGATCACTGAGATTATAGAAATAAATTTTGCAGCATTTTCTTATGTAGTTGGATGGAGACCTGTCACTTGGATATAGAGCTTTCTACACATCCAATAATAAATTATTTACTCTCTGCATAAGTGGTATTACTGTCTCAGAGCTGCATAAAGTTTGCGTTTCTAAAATTGTGCACCATATTCTACTCTCTTATCCTAAGAATCTGAATCTTCTGTGGATGTGCAAAGACAAAGTTGGTGGGTATTCTTTTGCAACAAAGAAAATTTGTTCAGAATTTCCTTTCATTTCCCATGTGAAATTTTGCATTTTCTATCCTTGTTAAATTTGGAGTTACTTTTTTTATTGGGTTGTTTTGTGTGTTTTTGTTTGTTTGTTTGTTTTTTCATTGTGTGGTCTTTGGGTTTGTTCGTAGGTTGTTTTTTGGTTGTGTTTGTTCATAAGGTTCTTATGGTGCGCTCCACTGATCTGGAATCTAGCAGAGAATGGAATCCCAGACCGTGTAACAGCAGTGCTAGGTACCCTGAATATTGAATATCTAAAGTTATCATAGTTAATTGTGCATTTCTTGAAAAGGATATCAAATACTGTAGTTGAGGATTTCAACCAATTTCAGCACCCAATTTCAGCTATTAGGACTGTCTTGCAAAAGGAGTTAGAGAGAGGTTATGAGGTTATTGGTGTTCTGGCTACTCTACTAACACTCTGCAGGATCCATATGTACATTTGACACTTTGTTCACTGTGGACACCCCTGGAATGAGATACCTGATACCAGTTTGGTGTCCTGCTGTAAGACTGACTGGAGGTACCTTTGTGTGGGGTCTTATAAGTTGAATCCCACCCTTGCATGCTCTAGGGCATGCTTTTAGAGACAAGAGATAATAACATGGATGGAGCAGGATGGGAAGATAATATGTATATACTCTAAAAAATCTTTTTCACCTTCACCTGAATAACCTAGTCCTGGCATCTGTCAGAGACTTGTTATAGAAAAAGGTGTCTTAATTTTTCTGTTGGTCTTTCTCACTGCCTTGGAGTCTCTTCATAATGTGTTCCAGCTCTGAATCAGAGGGCTTGTTTCTTGAGGCTGGAAATACAGGTCAATCTCAGCATTCATAGTTTTTAGCTTTGTATTTCAAGTAAAGGCAGAGATTTTGAAGTGATGACATGTAACCACCTGGGACAGTATTGTCCTGTATCATCATAGTATCATCTTTGATTACTTCTGATTATGCTTGAAAAAAATCTCTATTTCTCCATCCTTCCTTTGAGTTGACTCTTCTTATAAAGGTCTTAGCACATACATTTGACATCCCTACTACTGTGTTTGGTAGCGCCTCAAATTTCAGATACTACCTTGCTGAATATAATTTTCCATTTGTGTAAGAAACTTCCAATGAACTGTCTTGTCATATTGTTATAAATAGTTTTGCAGTCAAATACCAGTTACCCAGATTTTTATATTCATGTTTTTACACGTAATGTTTCTCTGGAACAACATGATAAACATCTTAGCACATGTAACGCTGGAATAAGAATTTCTTGCACTATTTAACTTTGAAGCTGTAAGTTGTTGCTGATCATGAATGATTTTGCTGATGTGAGGAAACTGGGTATAAGTGGCAAGTAATTGTGTCACCAAGCAACATCATTCATGACAAATCTCATAACCATGAGAGGTGACAGCTCCCTTGGCAAGAACATCAAGTATCAGCTCAAGATTCAGTGGCAACTAACTATATGGCATTTGGGATCACAAGGTTCTTAGGAGCCCTGCAGGGCAACTTCTTTCTCCCTATACATATATTCATGGAACAAAGGACACTTGGAAATGTGAAATTCAGTTCCAATGTTATACAAGGGGCAAAAAAACCCACTGAGAAGAGTTAATAACTTTGTTTCTACTGCTATTTTCTCAGTGAATATGAGCTGCTTCGCATCATATGCCTGTGAACTCTGCAGTCCTAGCACAGCTCACCCCCATGGCCACTTGATTCTGCATTGTTAAATGCTCTTTATTAGGCCCCTGTGCCTTGCATCTCTTGGATATTGTAATTGTGATGGCTCAGCGGCAAATAGGTTTGCTTTTACACAGTTACAGAGGAAAGAGTTGGATTTTCGCTGTTTAGAGATAGCCTTGATAAGCATGTGAGGTTTTGTATACATTTTCATGCTTCTGTGTGGACAAATGAAGACCAGGGTTACACAACAGGAAGTTTAATTTTTTTGGTAGCTGTCAATGGCTTTATCATCGCCAAGAAATGTGGAAATATATTTTATATTAGGTGTATGTGTGATTCACAGTTTTTTTATTGTGACCAGTAGATTTTGTGCCAGGGAAATAATGCAGAATGTGCAAGTATTGGGTTTTTTGTTTTTTGTTTGGAGTTTTGGTTGTTTTTTGTTTGGCTAGAACTGCTATTCAGTGCTAGCATGCCTAGATACCTCCCTGAGGATTAATTAATCAAACACTAAATAAAACATGTCTTCTGACTGTTTTCTTTTTCCTAATATTTATTTTCCATGCCAATAGAGAGGTTACTTTTTTTTTTAAATAGAAAGTGGAGGGAAAGCAAGAAAAAGACTTAATGGGAGAAGAAAGATGCTGAAGAAATGAAGGATGGGGAGCCAGTCTATTGTGCACCAATCTATCACTTTCTCTTGGGAGAATAAGGAAATGACTTGTCTATAAAATTCTCATTAGTCTAAAATAAGCACAAATCTCTTCTGGAATCTTATTAGGCAATGTCAAATTGAGTAATAAAGGGTTGTTTTAATGAACTGCTGAGGACATTGGTTGGGCTTTAACACTACTAAAGTGTCTCTTACAGTCAATCTCCCTGTCTTCATGATACTGCTGTATGCTGGGATGTCTGGGGAAGAAGAAAGAAGGGTCATTTAGCAGAGTTGCAGGATTTGGAAAGACAAACGGCTTCCTGACCATCAACTTGTTCACATGCCAGTAGCAAAATCTGCTACAGTTTTTCTCTTTTGTTATTCCAGTCCAATTCTGTATGAGAATGCTTGTTTTCGAATTACATTGTTCTTGCAAATTAAATTGGCCGAAGGTTCAAACTGAGATTCCCAGGTATGGCATACAGAACCTTGAAACAAAGTAGCTAAATAATTAGAATATTAGAATACATTATAAGTTGCTTAACTATTTTAGCATAATTTTTTTAATTTATTTTTTTTTGTCAGATGGACTTAGTGTAGAGGATCATTTTGCTGCCTTTATGAGGTGACTAGAAGGTAAATAGCATTTGTTTCCATGGCATACACAACAATTGATCAGCTTCAAAGTATTCAGTAGTTTGGTTTGATTCAGATAAGCAACTTCAGGCTTGCATGTTTATCCAGGACTTATCTGAACTATTTGGATTGAAGGAGGTAATGGCTACAAAACCTACAACTAACTGAAAGTTAATATTTTACATTACTAAAACACCACCTATTCTTAAAGAAAGAAACAGGAAAGACTAAAAAAATCAGTACACACTCCTTGACTGGTTTGAATCACCTTAGCTCTTTTAAAATGGATGTAGGCCACTGATATTTAACTTCCATATGTTGAATCCTGGAAGTTTTCCTTATAGGGTATATGACTCAGGATCACATTTACTTATTAATGTCAAATATGTTACTTTTCACATACTCCTTAGAGCACTCTCAGGCTTTTTGGGTTCCCCTCTTGAAAACCTCTCCTTTAGCCCTTTCTCTTAAAGTTTCGTTTAAAGGAGGTATTTAGGCAGAAGTAAGTGGATGGAATTTAAGTGATTGTCCTAAGATCTGGTCTTTCTTGATTTATTCTTTTCTCCTGCTCGCCCCTTTCAAATGGTGGATGGAGACAGTAAGTTAATGTATTAATATTTTCAAAGGGCTTTTAATAAAAAAAAAGGCTTTAAAATGGCTTTTAGGAACTTAATGTACTTTCTGTCATATACTATGTTGTAGAAGCTGACATTAGGGACTGACTTTGAACATGACATACTCAGTGACTGCTACTTTCCATGCCAAATATGGGGGACCTTTAACCATGGATGAGCCAGAATGGCTCAACTGAATTGGCACATAGAATGAAGCAGGTTTCACTCAGTTGAATGTAGGTGAGGCTCAGAGATTTCCACGCTGTGAATAGGGGGGCTAGGAAAGTCCAGCTGTATGCAGGTGTCAGCTGAGAGATTTGTACATGGAAAGTGAGGCTCAGAAAAATTAGCTGGTATGTGGGCTTTGTTTCTTTTTCCTTTTGAAGAGTGAGCGATGGGTGTAGCTCTGGGGCATCTAAAAGACAGAGTCTCAGGGCACACCTCTGGTCACAGACAGGCTGAAGTATCACATAGAGATTGAAAAGCACTCCTTTTCTACCCTTTTCAGTTTGGCTTGACATTCAGCCTTCTGCCGCCTCTCACCAAGGCTGCTTATGTTACTGGCTAACTCTCCCCTTCCTTCGTGCTGTTCTCCTCAACTGAATGTCTGCTGAAATCCAGCTCCCACCATGCCTCATGTTGGTGTTGGATGGATGTTGTTCTCTCTCCCTTATTCAACCTGCTGGGCATACCAAAGCTCGAGGGCAATCTTAATACCTCCAGTGCTTCTGCAGACTTTTCCATTCTGGTCTTCATTCCTAAATTTCCCTTTTGCTGCCTGCAAGCTTTCCCTGCCATGGTTACTTCTGGTGTGCCATCTATGGGGACAATGGCTGGTGCTGCAGGGCAGAGGATTTTATAGCATAGCTTGGATATATACTTCAAGCAAGAGCAGTGCTGACTGTATGGATGCACTACCTTCATGCTTTGTCAACCAGACTAATCCTTGAATTTAAAGTTTCAGTTTAATATGCACACCTGTACGTGTAGATTAGCCCAGGGTCATTAGCTTTTGTAGAGGAAACATTTTAAATTAAAGAACATAATTGCTGAGCAAATATGCAAGGTATTTTGCAGTTGCTGGTTTCCACCCTGGCCCTTGACTCTTGATTCTGGTAAAATATGCACACAGATATTTAACAACATATCTTGAGCAAGTCTTGCACACTTGAAAACTTGTATTGGGACAAGTATGACTTGGGCTTCTGCAACTTGAGGATGTTAAAACACATTGAACAGATTCTGCATTCATCAGTGTTTGAAGCAAGCAGTAAGTGAGATTGTGCTACCAGATGAACTCAAAATTGTTTCAGAACAGCACCTCAAAATTTGTAGGAGGAGTGTAGGGCTTCCTGCTGCTCTCAACATTTTGGCCTGTGAGTATGAGAGCGCAGAAAACTGTATTTAATACACTGAGAATATGAACATCTCTTCATTATTCAAAACATTTATCATTCATAGGGGCTTTGCTAGTTAAAAATAGGAGATTCAGGCATATATTTTGAACATTTCAATATTTACCAAAGATGAAATTATCATGGCCAGCTCTTAGACTATTGATCAACTCTTACAAAAATATACCTGTGTTGGCTTAAGTAAGTGAAATAGTCCATAGCATCTACACATTTTTTTCCATGTTGCTCTGTGTTTAGCCTGGAAAAAAAAATTCTGAGTATTACAAATCCTGAAGTGCAGCTCTCCTGTTGCTTGGGATCTTAAGTGGAGGCAGTTAACACATTTGCAAATGATCTTATATATTAGGTTTTCTTTAAATTTTCTGTTGAATTCAGAATGATTTAATGGGGATTTTAAATTTCTCTGCACTTCAGAACTGTGGCCCTTAATTTCCTTATACTATGGACTCAAAGAGCTGATAAATTGCCTCATTTTCAGAAGGATGCAAAACGCAGCCCAAAGCAGGACAGTGCACCCTACATAGCAGAGAACGACTTAGATTAGTTGTGGGTGTGGAAAGAGAATGGTGCCATGGGCATCATTTGATTGATTGTAGTTTTATGATTCTGTGACTCTGTGTACATGTCTGTGTCTCAAAGTCTTTGTCAAGAATGTTGTTGGTTTCATGGGCTCTTTGATTGAGCTAATTTTGAATAAAATATACTAGAGAAAAAAAATAAAATGGGAAAAAAAACCTAAATGGAAAATGGGTGTTTTTACTACAGAAAATGCGGTATGTGTTAGCCTCCAAAGAATTATTTCTCAAATGAAGCAAATTTGCTTTAATAAACTAAGTCTTAAAAAAACTCAAATATTTTATTTCTACTTTATAAGCATTTTCTAGTTTTACTTCTTTGGTTATTTTCTTTGTGTTCTTTCGGTTTTGCAAAATATGAGAAAACAGAAAAAGAGTGGGGAAGGAAACTAGTAGGGGTGTATAACAAAAAATGTGAAAATTAGTATTTTGGAGTTTGTTTTTTGGGGTTTTGTGTTTCTCTTTTTTCCAAATGACTCCATGAACTTCATTTTGCACAAAAAAATCTGAGTTGATCCAATGCAGGAGCAAATGAACCTGTTTTCTGTTAACAAAGTTTCCATATAGCACACAAAGACATATAAAGCAAGCCCTATAAGACTCCAAAATGTCTCCACTTGGAGATTCACCACACACACAAGAGAGCTTGATGGCTTTTAGTTTATAAGGATGGTGATCCTTTCTGTCATGAAAGTGAAAAGGCATAAGGAGAGAGGTAGCTCTGCTAATGTCAGTTCATCTATACTGAGCTGCACTTGCTGAAGAGCTTTCCCAAGGGCTTTGGTTAATGGATGAAGATAGCATGGCCAAGCTGGATGATGAATGCTTATTCCAGCTCTTCTTTTGCACTCTCTTCTCCCTCTCCCTGTTCCAGTGCATGTGTAACTGTGTAGTTTCTGAATGGACTGCAGAATAAGCACTGACATCCATTCTTAATTGAATTGTCACTGATTTTGGTTTCTCTTGAACAGTCAGTTAGTAAGGAGTTTGGCCAGTCATGCGTTAACAGCAGATACCAGGGGCAGTGGTGCTGCCAGCCCTTCCAGGACATGATCCTTCTTGTTAGTCCCAGCTATCAGCTCTACATCTTCTTTTAACCCAGAGGAGAGGATGGGTTACATTTAGGATGCTGCTGTGGGATCCCCATCAGCAGTCTCCCACAAGATTACATTCAGCTGAACTGATGTGCTTCTGTCTTGTTCTCTAGATTGCAGTTTTGGAGGAAAGACATACAACAGCTCTATGAAATGGCACCTCCCTAGCAATCCCTGTGTTACATACCAGTGCCAGGTAAGGATGTCATAAACATTGTGCTAATTGAGTTGTAAGCTTTTGCCAGGAAATTCTGAGTCTTCATTTATCCAATCCAAATAATCTGAAATATTTTATCCCAAAAGCACGATATGGACTTTGCATTTAAAGTAATTTAAATCCACTCAGATGTGGCCAGACATAACCAAACATTCAGAAGGATAGGTTTTAAATTACTTGAATACCCTCATACCTAAACATTGACGAAGGAGAGGTACACAGCCATGCTATTTCCTGCTGTCTTGACCTTGAAATAAGTCCTTTTGTTCAGCATGCTAAGCCTTTTATGAGATACAAATTATTTTAGTAATTGGACACCTTTGTGTTTATGTGTCCATGGATTTTACTAGGGATGCTCTTTAAGAGAGACCCACAAGGAAATCTTCTTTTTCTGGGCTCCTGAACTGCAAACCCAGGTATTTTTGGTAGCTTTCTTATCTGCAACCGTAACACTTTCAAGATTATCGATTTCAGAATCAAGCCAATTTTAGTTTCTGTCTGTGAATAGGTCTGCCATTTTTGCTGACAGTTTGATCTGGTTTTAATAATAACACTCAGGTAGCTACTAAGAATTGCAGCTGGAAAGAGGAGAGATGAATGAGTATGAAGAGCTTCTACTAACCGGAGGAGAGAGTTCCATAATTTTATCATTTTCTGTGGTACTTCTGCTCTGTGAAACCCACTCGCATTTTTAAAGATGACTACACTGAGAAGGCTGAAGTTGGAGTAGCAGTATTCTGCATCCTTGCCCTGTATGACAAGATACTGTGAATTTAGATACACTGCATCAAAGTATCAGTTCTTGATTGCCTGTTTCAGTGTCTAAATGCAGCCTTTTGTGCACAGAACCTCACATGCAGATTTGTTCAGGAGGACTCTTGACTTCTTGAATAAGTACAGGAAATGTTAATTTACTAATACTTATCAGGCAAAACATCAAAGATAAGTGTCTCCCCTCTTGAGCACAAGATGCTTTTATCTGCTTTCTAAGTCTGTTTTCCTCCAATGGGAAAGAGAGGAGAATGCCTTGTGTCTGGCCTGTTTTCACCAGAGTGGCATGGCAGATTACTGAGGTTAAGTATCTCTGATAAAGCAGGATTCCTTTTCCTAAGAGGATGCTTGATTTCTTACCTGATGCATTTTAAGGCAAATCCTGAGTCTGGAGCCAAGGAGACTCAAGTGGACCTTTTGACTGTGGATTAATCTGAATCCTAATACCAGGCAGCAAGTAGAGAAAAAAAGAGGTTGTAAAATAAGTGCTTTGCAGAATGTGCTGGGCTTTAATTATACTGCTAATAATTGTGATTTTTTTTTTTGCTTGTTAGAGCAACCACAATGAACATGTCTGATCTGCATCTTTTTCAGGAAGGAGTGGTAGTAGAGTCAGAAGTACAGTGTGTTGTTCATTGCAAAAACCCTTCCAAACTCAGGGGAATGTGCTGTCCTGTGTGTCCAGGTGAGAATCCATGGGAAGTTGATGTTCTACATGTGCAAGTGTATTTCTAATGATACTCATATTTACCTGGGAGGCTGCGTCTAACTTCTCTGCTATACTTGACAAGTTAACTAAAATGTGGGCTGGTGACTTGCAATGGGGGAGTGGGAATGGATTGTCTTCGTGAATCACAGAGGCAAATTACCGTGGTTTTTGTAGGCTAATTTGATTTTAACAAATAAAAGCCTGAAAATAAGCACTGCTCCAGTTGTGATATAATGAATTTATTGTATTTTAATTAGTTATAATATCTGCCAACATCTAATATAAACTTAAGGAGTAAGAATGAGTTAGTAAAAGGCAAATAGCTTAAAAAAGTTTTAAAGCCACTTCTAATGGAAGACTACCTAGCCTTGACTTCATTGTTGCAAATTTATCTGTTGTAGAAGGATGCTTGATTTCCCCCAGAAAAAGATATTTAGGCATTCTTGAGGATTTGTTAAGACTTCTGAAGTGATTTGTATTCTCCTGAAGTGGTTCACTCTCTACAGCTACCTGAAAGGAGTTGTAGAAAGGTGGAGGTTGGTTTCTGTACTCAGGCAACAAGCGACAGGACAAGACATAGTCTCAAGCTGCACCAAGGTAAGTTCAGGCTGGACATCAGGAGGAATGTCTTCATGGAAAGGATTGTTAAACATTGGGAATAAACTGCCCAGGGTGGTAGTGGAGTTGTCATCGCTGAGGTGTTTGAGAAATGACTGGATGTGGCACTCAGTACCATGATCTAGTTGACAAGGTCCAACCAGTCAAAGGTTGGACTTGATGACCCTGGAGGTCTTTTCCAACCTAGATGGTTCTGTATCAGAGAGGATGGTGTGATTTACTTTTCATATTGTTGTGCAGTATAGTGTGTTACAGAGAAAAGGTGCTTGCTATCTTGAGCTAAACTTATTCAAATGCTGTTTTCCAGGTT
The DNA here is from genome assembly GCA_013399895.1 of Serilophus lunatus. Classification (NCBI taxonomy): domain Eukaryota; kingdom Metazoa; phylum Chordata; class Aves; order Passeriformes; family Eurylaimidae; genus Serilophus; species Serilophus lunatus. Next base: position 1,374,639 of record VXBA01004877.1, on the reverse strand, counting down.
GTATATTTGAAGGGAAACTTTACAATGAAGGAGAAGAATTTAGGCCTGAAGGAAATAAATGTACCAAGTGCTCTTGTATTGTAAGTATTTGCCTTTTGGCATTGTATCTCCCTGTATGAACTTCAAAGGGCGCATTATTATTGCCATAACAAAGCAAAAAATATAAGGAATTCAACACTATTATGTATTCTTCTCTTGGAATTTGTGTTTCTATTGAAGAATTTATAGCAATAATACATGATATCACTCACATTCTGAATTTATAATCTTTTTTGTGACCTTACATTGTATGCAGAATGAGTAGGATATTTGTGAGAGGGCTGATCTGTTGAATTAGTGGTGCTCTGTTTGTGGTGGGATCATGCAGGAGGAGACAGAAAGCTTTTTGTCTTTATCTATCGGTCAACATTTATTAGATGCTTCTTAGACCAAACTTCCACAAGGATTCCTTTCAGCTGTATACAGCAAGGGCCTTTGCTCTGAATTACTAAGTGAAAGAATGAGGGTAGCCTCCTTATACTGTCCCAGGTGGATTTTTGGCTTGATGCTTAATGAAAAGGTCATATCCTGGATTTTAGTCTTGACTGGGAACAACATAGAAAGGAAGTAATAATTGCATCCTTTGAGTAATGAGCACAGGCTTCTTTTTCACTACCATTAGGTTACAAGATAATGCTGTATGAGTTGGGCAGATAACTTAGATTTCATTGCTGTAATCTGTGAGACGAGTAAAATGCAAAGTTCAAATCACTGCTTTTGTTGCAATTTGTGAGCTGGTTATCAGCAGAATATGCAAGGCCAGGGAACTTTACATTTCAGTAGAATGCCAAGAGTTTCTTAGTATCAGACAGAGTTCTCCTGCATCATGAAAATAAGAAAAAAACAAAGGAGGAGAGAAAGAGACTTCAAAAATTTATATATATATATATATATATGCACATTTAATGAAGCTGCTACAGAGAACTTAGACTGTTTTGTGGGGAAAAAAATACTTGTAACCTGCAAAATTTATTCACTCTAAATCATTACTGCTCCTGTGGAGATTATGGTGCTCAGGTAGTTTTTTTAAGAAAAGCTTTAATCCTGTAATAATATGCCGCCACTCATATCACGTGTCACAGTGATATACGCGCTGGGTTTCCACTCTGCTGAATGCCTTCTGTCCCAGGCTGAGAACCATTGCTCCCTTTGTGGTTGATGGATCCCCCTCTCACTTCAGCTTCAGCTGTAAAGCAGCTGCAGCTTTCCTTAGTTATATTCCTCAGGGGAAGGCAGATCTGAGTGGTTGAGAAGTCTGTGGAGACATGCTTAAGTCTTTTTTGGGTTGTGCTTTGCTTATTCATAAGTACCATACAGATATTGCCTATTGCAGTTAGTGGTGTGCCAACATCTCGATCAACTTTCTTTGTTCTCCAAATATCAAAAGCAACTGAGCCTAGAAGAGCATGGGAGGTGGGAGATTTTTAGGGAGACCAATATTAAGAAATATAGGAATATATGATCACACCTGAGAGTCTTAACCTTGATGGTTACCAGTCTCAGTTGAGTTAGGGAAGGAAACACATCAGCTACTGAGAGTAAGACATTTAGAGCCTCAAGCAAGAGGCTTAACTTCCAAGAAAGACAGAATGATTGTTTCAGATTTTAATGACATCTGTATAAAATGTCCAGCTCTCATTATGAGTCTTGGTCTCTCTGTAAAAGCTTTTTTTTACCTTCTTTCTAGGTTCCTTCCGAATCTGAGCCTATGCTAGTTCCTAAGCAATTTAAATTTGAAGGAAATAGTGGGGTCATCCTCAGGGCTGTGATACTGCTTTGGTGCCTGCTTTGCATCAATCCCCTGTTGGGAATGGGTCCCCAGCGAATCTCTTATCTAAACGTTTGGTAGATGGATGTCTGGCCATGCAGAGGGACGGGAACAGGCTTGTGGGTGTTGTGCTGTAACTTGTGCAGGCTTCAACAGATGAAAGGAAGCTCCTCGCCCCAAACTAGATTTTTTTTCCAGGATTTCAGATTGTGTCTTTCATGAAAATATGGAAGAGAAATAACACAAATTATTGCTGAGGTATTTTAGAGATATGTGTGTGTAAGGATTCCAGCCGTTTTCACTTCAGGGTGAAATCTGCATTTTACTTGGGAACAAACTTTTCTAATGGTGGATTATTCTGGACTCCATAGGCCACTACTGTCCTGGGTCTCAGACTTGGGACTGCAGACAGCATTGAACAGGAATAAAATGAAGAGGGATGGCTGTGGTTTGTTTTCCTGGAGAGATGTGGGGTTGATCTACACTCACTAAATCTATTAAAATGAGGAATTACTTAAAAAAAGGAATTTTATTGTTGCAAAATGATGCATTCAAAAGTCAGCTCATGTCAGCAAGCCCGGACTGTGAGGCCCCATCTTTGGAAAACACTTTTATTGTTCAAGTTTATGGTTTATTCAGCTTGGAGTGGTACCTACTAGATACTATTGAGATCCTAAAGAATGTGAAATGGTTATTAAGATATTTGGGGGGGTTTTTTGTTTGTTTTTAGCACACACTGCTTATGCAACTGAGGACAAAATGGGGAATTGGGAATGGAGGATCTTTGTCTTGGTGAAGGAGGCTGGCCAACTGCAGAGCTTCCCATGCACTCTTTAGCTCTGAAGAGTAGAGAAAGCAATGGCATGGCTGTGCCTGGGCAATTCACTGAGTCCTTACCCACCAGGTGCTTAAGTTGTTAATATGATTTCTGTTTAACACCAATTGTGGTTCTAGTTATTGTCTACTGAAAAGCAGACCAAACCCATGGTCACCGAAACAAGCCATTAACTAATAACTTTTGGGTTGTTAGTGAGCCAGGCTGTGCTCGCGGCAGCGAGGGGGAGATGAAAGGCCCTGTATTCCATTACCACTCTCCTAAGCGAGCTGCTCCTTGGGGCGACTAAGATTTCTTGCTGAAAATGAGAATGTATCACTTCTCACTCAATGCATATTGCCTGTCAGGAGTGAACGAGCTGGCTTTTAATGACTCGGTTTCTCGGGGGAGAGGCATTTGTGTAGGAAAGGTGGACGGGATAATAGGGATCTCCTCGCACCCCGGCTGAAACCCAGCTGTCTCACAATAATTCATCTGTCTGGCCTGTTCTTGTTTTCCTGATAGGCCAGCAGCATGTTCTAGAGAAACCTTGGCTATTTTCCCTACCATAAGCACCTACTTAAATGAAGGACTGGCTGCTTTAATCAAGTGTTATTTCTCAGATTCTGCTTTTATGAGGTCGAGAGTGTGTTTCTGCTTGCACAGTAAGAGTACTTGGCTTACATGTTTCCTTTCCTACAGCCTGCATTAAAATAGTCAGACTGTGATTATTGTAAATGTTTTCATTTTCTCTTTTGATGTAGCACGTTTGGGAAAAAAAGTAGTGGAGAGGAAGGAGAGAAAGCCAGGGAGGGAGGAGAGGAGGCTTGGCAGGAAAGTGACCTTGCACGAAAGTGGTTACCATGGAGAAGCTTATCTTTAAATGGTAGTATCCAAACTCATAACTAGCTCCTTTTGGCTCACACCGCTGTTACCCAGAGCATGGGCGCTGTGCGTTTCGGCATGTGAGGCATGCGGCAGTACAAGGTACCACCATGCTGAGAGCACGCAGCACTATGGAGACACCACAGCCCAGGACCTGCCTTCCTCCACACCCCTGTGGGGAGAAGGAAAGTGGACCTGCTTGGGAAGCGGTTGGAGGCTGGGTTACAGCATTGCTGAGATGGCTGAGTGCTGGGAGTGGGAAAGGTGGCATCGTGCGTCTGTCCTGTAGGGAGGCACGTCACCGGGACAGCCGTCGGCAGACTGGTTGTGTGCGTTTGGTCCCCAGACAGTGTTGTTTCATAAAGCAATGCTGCCCTCTTAGCTGCTCTTTGAAAATGACTTGGAACAAGTGAAACCCAAATGGCTGGAAGCAGGGCATGGTGATTTAGGGCCCTTGGAGAGCTGAACTGAAAAGCAGCCTCTGCTCAATGTCCTTTGCGTCTCCGTGGGCTTTTACACCACTGTTTGTGGGAACTCGAGATGCTCTCAGCTACTGGTCTGCAAGTGTACTTGTGGGTGTGTGCTCGTAGGAAACGTCACTTACATTCCTGAGTGCTAGAGTGCTGAATAATGAAAGTTTTGCACAAAGAAAAGGAAATCACAGCGAGAAAATCTGTTTCTAAATCAATGAATAACAGGCATTTCAACTGTGATAAGCCATGAGAAACTACATATGTAAGTATTTTGGATGCTGAGAGTGGAATTCATCTTGTCTAGCTCCAACTATTCAAAAGTAATGTGTCTGATCTGAACTACTTATCTGAACTCCAGTTAATGGAGAGAGAGAGAGAGGTGGGATGGATTACTCTATGCAGATGCTTATCTTCCTCCCCTAAATTAGAGGGGGAGCTTCCCCAGCAACCTGGCCTCAGAGATGGCTGAAGATAGCCAAGACCATCCTGCCCCTACAGTCAGCTGGGTGATTAAGTATCCTGATAGTGCTTTAAAGGCCTGGCTTTAACCCGTGTTGAGAGCTGCTGGAATACATTCCCACCACATAGACCGTGGGGGAGGTACTCCAGTCTACTAGGAAACTCAGGGGAACATGCAATTAAATGTATCCTCAGTGAAGGTTGAGGATAATTCAAATTCAAATTTAAATTTCCATCCTCAATGCAGTGCCAAATGCTGATCTTCCCAAATTTCCATGTACTTCAGCTGCTTTGATTCAGCTCCAAACTCCAGCAGACACTGTCTGCCACTACTCAGGGGCTAAGAAACAAAAAGTTGTAGTTAGGCTTGGAAAAGGAAAGAATTGATCTTTCGGTAGGAGGTGTCTTCACATCTTCAAAGTTGGTGACATTAGTAGAAGTGGTTGGCTTATGGATGGATGCAAATGGAGACCAGTAAGCCCACAGAAATGGGATATGGAGGGTTACTCACTGTGTCTCTCTGAGAACCCTCTATAAGTTTGTGTGCAGACTTTTTGCAAGGCTAGAAAGCTTGGCTAATAAAACCCCCAGTCTTCCAGGTATGTGAAGTATGGCTGTGCAGGTAGGCGTGGAAGAGCAAGGACTTGGTCTATGCTGAACTTAAGCAAGAAAAAAATAATGCAGCATGGAGACATAGACAGTCTCCTCTTACTTATTGTTTTTTCAATCCGATTTTCTTCAGGCTTCAAAAAGTATATCTACTTACCTACTTCCATGGAGATTTTACCCTCTATGTACCATATCTGAAATATTAAATTCCATTAATTTTGCAAGTATCAAAGTTTAAAGAAAATAGTTTGGAGCTTAAAAAAATTTGTTAAATCCAATGGATTTTTTCCTCTTATCTTGCTCACATACATAGCCATTTGTAATCTTACTTTTGATTTCTCTCTAAAAATGTGTGTGATAAAAAGTTAAAAATAATTTTAATAAAAGTCACGGAGTAAAAAACAAAATTAATCACAATTTTTCTGAAGTACCAGTGAGCTGTGGCATAGCAGTACAAATGGCTGTAATTCAGTGTAATTATTCAGTGTAAATCATTTGTATTTGTAAGCAAGGTCTCTTTTCCTCCCTCTGTGGATATTTTTATTTCATCCTACATTTCTCCTACCTGTAGACCTTCCTAGCTCACCTAGTCTAAGTGTGTTCACAGCTCAGACTGCAGAAACCCTTCATCATACTTTTAAATTTAGTGAGGATCAAATGAGTCTTTCTGTACAGCAAGAGACTGTTTCCAGTTTGGGCATGTTTCAAGGGGAATAGAGGTATCGAGCAGCTCCCTGGTCTCGATCATTCTTTGAGAGTCATGGACCCAGAACAGGCAGTCCTTCCTACCCTGCAGGATTCAGCTCAAATTTGCCTTCCATGCTGCAGCATGGTCTGTTTTCCTCTCGCTGTGCAGGCAGAGGGGTCTAAGTCCAGCTGTTCTTCCTTCTCACCATCGTTTCACACAGGTAGAACTATCCAGTTGTTATTTCTGAGGTGGCATGTATGGGCAGCAGTCAAAGATGAGTACCTGTTGTGCTTTGTATCCTAAGGATATATATTTGTGTCCCTAAGAGAAAAGAGTGTGGAAGAAGAATGTGAAGAAAGATGAAAGTGTGATTTGGCAGATTTCTGCAGGGGAATTTTTCCTGCTAGAGAAGGAGGGTGGAAACACTGAGGAATTGGAGAAAGGAGTTCTGCCTTTATAAGGGTCTTGTTTAGACAGTAACTGTCTTTACAGTTTTATGATCCAAGATGGTATTATGATAATTAGTGAATTGATACTAGAAGCCATGGAGGTCTTAAAGTTTCCTGGGTACCTGAAGGGCCCAAATGGATGCTGATTAACAACACCCTTAAACTGTGCCTTGCATGAGCAGCCCCTTTCATAACATAGGAAAAGTGTCCAGGACTCCTTGTGGTTTAAAGGAAGTGAATACACAGATTACACTCCTTAAGCATATTAAGAAAACAAAAATGTAGGCTGACCAGTTTTAAATGATAATAACAAAGGCTTATACCATGAGTGAATGTTTCTGCCATTCCTGAGAGCAAAGGAACAGAGCTTACTCTGTCAGTTAAATTTTTTTACTCTGTCTTGTTAAATTTTTCCTAATTAACAGGCTTTGATTAATTGTTGTTATTGACGAAGATTGACAAAAGAAGACAAAGAGGAATTAAGTACTCAGAGCTTTAACAATAACAGAGAGCTGTTAGCAGGCAGCTTCTGACTATTTTTTATTGGTATTGGGGTGCAATGAAGACTGCAAACATCTGCTATAAGTCACTCCTTGCAAAGGCAAGGATCTATCTTAGAGGAAAAACAAAGCAGTAAGATGGCAGGAAACAAAGAACCTGGTTAAAGTAAGCAAACAAACAAACAGAAGAAGAACCTGCTGGCCAGCAGGGGATGAAAGGGTTGCATGTGTTTTTAGAAATGCCCAGCAAAGACAAAGGTTTTACGAGAGATGGCTGTAGCACTTCTTGTAAGTGGTTTCAAATGGGAATGCGTGTGGCATCTCGTGGGAATTCCTGTGTACAGAATTGATTTGGGTCTAAAAGATTCCCACAAGTGGTAGGAAGCAGTAAAAACAATAGCTTGTCAATTAACAGGGCCTTTGTTTGCCAAATATTTTATGAAGAGTCTAAGACCTTTCTGGCTGGTGTTACAATGAAGGAAAGGCTGAGAAGAGTAGGAGTGTTTGGCTTTCATGTTTATCACCCTTTCAGTTTTAAATAAACTTGGATGTCATAGGTTTGGGGCTTGTTCTCAGAGTAAAATAGTTAATGATTTTATACTTTTACAGAGCCCTCTCTGTCCTTAGACAAGAGTGTTTAGTATACACAATCCTGCTAAATGAATTTACACGAGAGCTTAATTAGCTGTGTAACACCTACTTGTTTCCTCTCTTCAACTTTGAAAAAAAAAATTGGAAACAATATTGGAAAAATATTGGAGACAATACATTGTTACATGGGGGTGGGGTAGTTCCGTTTTGTTTTATCATAGAATCATAAAATATTAAGGAGTTTGAATGAACCTTAAAGATCACTTAGTGCCGACCTCCCCTGCCATGGGCCGGTACACCTCTCACTAGACCAGATTGCTCAAGGCCTTTTTCAACCTGGCTTTGAAGATGAAAGTTTTCTGCCCCTCTCTCAAGTCTGACCTCATATCGCTTTGGGTATCGGATATTTTTAGTTAATCATGTTGTTATTGACTGTGTTCATATTTAACATGTTTCATAGGAAATGTAAATGAGATCATTAAGTTTGAATTGCCATTGAGCTCTTGTGTGGTTGCCAAATTCTATTTTGACTTACTATCAGTCTGCCTAAGTTCTCCTTGCTCTTTCCACTGCATCCTATGGCACTGTTTTTGTTTTCTGCCCTTGAAGTGTTTTGTGTTGATAAGGGAACAAGTTTCCAGCTCTACCTGATAAACTATTCTCCAGCTGGGATATGTGATAAATGAACACTTCTTAAAACAAACAAGTCATATGGAAAGGCTAGTTGAGCTGAAGCTCCTTGGTTTCCATCAACTTTTAAAATGTTAGCAAACATACTTATTACTTTTCTTGCCTTATTTAATGAGAGACAAACACATCAGATAGTCAAGGGGAGGAAAATGATATCCAGCAAATTATTTTCAGGATTGTGACAAGCTGTAACATCTTTATACAGCTCATCCTTTTAGGCTGAGAGCAGGATAGGCAGAATAATTCGTTGGCTGTCAAAACAGACATGGGAAACAGAAAAGGGAAAAAGAAAGTTCTTTGAGACATGACAGTGATTTACTTATGCTGGTTTAACCTGTCAGAAATAAAATTTGACTGGGTGCCAAACTATCATAACATCCTTGGCGCTCTGCTGTGCCTACATCAATGTGAAGGAAAGATGCAGAAATCCTTGCAGGCAGCGAAGGGCTAGGGTCAGCAGTGGGATGTAAACACCCAGCTTCTAGTGTGAGTGCCTGAATAAGAAAGGTGACTCCTTAAAAATGCTTTCTAACTCCAGTGATAGAAATTGCCCAAATGTCTTAGCTTTCTTTCAGGAAGCTCTATTCCCACGGTACCTAAACGTCTGTCCCAAACATGACTAGAACACCATTAAACTTGACAATTCCAAGGTTCATTGAAAACCCAAGGAGTTTTCAGCTCTCTGCCAGAAGCTTTGTAACGAAGCATTGGCATTTTCTACAGAAAGCAGATGTGTGTGTCCTTGTGTTGTTTTGGTTTCTGTTTTGGTTTTTTTGGAGACATTGTTTGTTTGCTTTTTATGGTGTGTTTTTTTTTTTTAAACTGGAGTTTGATGGCATTACTCAGTATTTTGTGCTAAAATTATTGGCATGGAAATTTCTTTATCACCCCTACTTGGGTGTCAGAGTCAATACAATTGAAAGTCCAGATTTCCAGTAGGCCTAGATCTTATGTTTGGGGCATTGGAGCCCAAAAGGATTTGAGTAGCTTGCATGTTTTTTATGGCTTCTTTTCCCTTTTTTGTTTTCCTTCTCCAAAACACAGCACTAGGAATTTTCTGAGAGTAGGACAGCAGCTAATGTACCCTTACCAATAGAATCTTTCTTCACAGGAAAGAACAATCTCAGCTTTGAGAGCATAACAATGAGGAGAGTCTTGTTCATTTTACTGTCCTCTGCCTTGTACCCAAATATTCAACATATGCAACAAAAACTTGAAAATGAGGTAATGTATGTGAAAAGAATTAATTCCAAGAAGCCTAAGGATTTTGTGCTTTTTGGTGGTCAATCTGTTCTTTGCCCCCTCTCCTAGTGGCAGCATAACTTTCCTTCTGGATGCAGCTGAATAGCAATTCTTCCTAGCAATCTCAGTTGCTGATGTACTATTTCTTCTTTCAGCAGCCAGTTGAACTACCCTGCTCTCTGTGTTTTGAGGTCAGTTTTTTTAATTCCCCAAGGTTCCTTCAATTACCATTCCTCCCCCATCTAGATTTCTTAGTGATGTACTTAAATAACTATGGGTATGTCTGGGACTACTCATGGAGAGAAAATCCCATGTTTATTGTTATCTTCTACTCTCCACTGGTCTTTATAGTTGACATGCGCTTGTAGAATCTCTCATCACTGGTTACTTGCACAGCACCTGCTACTGTGACTTTGTCTTTCTGACTGAGCCTGATTCTAACTTTGCGAGCATTTTATAAAGTAGCTAAATGGGAATAGGACCCATAAAAGTTGACACTTGGTGGAAGCTAAGCCAAGGAGGCATTTTCTTTCCCTACGGTGTTATGGCATTCCTTGTGGTCAGCAGTAATAGCTCTGTTTTCTGAAGTATGGTCTGTGGGGTTTTACTCCATGTTCAAATGGGCATCACTTGAAGCTTTAGCATTTGTGGCATTTGGAGGACACATTTCTTGCTTCCCGAGTATTCAGTGCAGTGAGAGTAACAGCAGGTCATTATATAAAATGAGGAGTAAGTTATAGGCTAGTTTGAGGACTGAGGGGAATGGGGGGAGAAGAAACATGCTTGCACATCAACAGAAATATCATCAACCGGTGTAACACAGTTGCTGTTGATCTCCTGAAAACCGCAGAGTTTTGCAGATTTTGCAGTGTTTTTCTGAGTCAGACAAGAGGCTAATAAGGATACCATTAATATATCTAGTGGCCAAAGTTACTTCTTGTAATTTTCCTAATGAATGCCTGTTTCTGTTTTTAAATATCTTTTCTGTTTGCTCTCATTGCTGATAGTCTCTGAGAGATCCTTTATTTCAGACTGTCTTCGAACTTGTGGAAAGGGAAGGTGGTAAAGTCCCCCAGGTAGATTTGGGTTTGACTTGCTTGTTTGTTCCCTGGTACTGCTCTTCAGACTTTAGCAAGTCGCCTGGTATACTCTGATTATAATAAACTGTTGATTCCTTGTTTGATTTTTTTTTTGTGTAGGGCAGTGGGCTCCAAACAGAGAGGATGTTCCCTTCTTATTATGTGACAAGGTTTAGTGGAGGGGAGTGAAGTCATGCCTAGGGAATAATTTCTTCCTTTATGACACAGTGGTTGCAAAACAGTGTGTGAAGCACACAGTGCTCTAAGGAAGTAAGCATGCCTCAAATTCCCTGGAGCTGCTACAAGCTGCCAGCTTGCTCATGAAAACCCAGAGGTTTCCAGATGGTACAGAGATTAAAATATGCAATTTCCCGCTCCCCGCAAAATCCTTCATCTTTCCTTCGTTTTGAATTCTATCTTTTTCTAAATACTTATGTTTATTAAAGTGGGGAAGCACGCATAAGATGTATCCTGGAAGTGGGCAGATGAAAGCAAAGGCAAAAAAAGAATTCATAATTTCTGGTGTACAGGATTTATAAGGTATTTGTGCTCTTGCAAGCCAAGTTAACCAGTCATGATAGGAGTAGGAGCTTTAACTCAGTATCAAAAAATAATTCTAAAATCTCATTTGAAGTTCATATCAGCTTTGATCAGATTCAAGACTTTCTCCTAGGAGTGACACTTGCCCACGGAAGGAAAACTAAAATAAAATGTAGCGTACCACATATGCCCAGGCAGAATAGCCTGAAATATTCCCACCTAGAATGCTGACAGGCATATTTGTGGTTCAACTACAGAATAAATAACAATTTAATATTAGTTAAAAATTATTTAAGTGCACAATCTCTGGGTAGTGTATAATATCAAATGTGCTAAACTCTGCTTCCTCATTTCACCAATTCTGAGCAGTAATCTGGATAAAATTTATTCTTATTATAATAACTTTCAAAATTACAGGCTTAATAAATCAGAATCAATACATTGAAAGCATGTAGGAGTGTGACAATTTGTCTTCAACAGCCATAACACCAGAATGAGGATGTGTCAGCCCTATGAAATACTATCAAGATGTTTCTTTCCAGTCTTTTGACAGAAATAAAATTGCCAGAGTTTTTTCAGGATTCAGAGCTTCAACATTTCAGTGCAGAAAGAAAAGCAATGAAAAGAAAAAGGATGGAATTTTTCAAACATGATAGTTTATGACTGTGCTCTTAGTTTTGGCTTTCAGTTCCTAAATCCAAATGGCCTGAGATAAGACAGTACTGAATACCACCACCTCATTCTCAAGCAAGGAAGTCTTAACAGCACTAGCTTTGAAACCCTGGCCCTAGAACTTTGTTCTAGTCCTTTTAAACTCAATCTCATTTAGACTTGGTGTCTCCTCCTTTTATCTGAATTAAACAACGCTGAACTTAAAAAGTTACAAATATTTAAAAGAATGTGGTTTTCCATGACAAAATTTAGATAACGTTGTTCATAAAAGTGGAATCTGGTAGCTGAGTGGAGTGGGAAAAATGAGGAACTAATTATGCCCGCTGCATAATTTTATCACCTATTGGTAGAGTGCTGTCAAAACAGCAGACTGCTGTCTTTGGAGATCATTATGTGCTGCCGCAAAATTTTGAAAAATAAAGCTGTTTTTCATGTAGTCCCACACGGTCCACGATTTTCTGATTTAATTATGTTCATTTCAATGGTGTTAATTTGGAGACAGATTGAGTCCTGCGTTTGTAACTTACTGCTTTGATATTCAAGAGCCAGTTCTGGCAAACTTTACTGTAACATCTTGCGTAATGGCTTGGAGGCCGAATGGAAAATTTAGTCTAAATGAGTTGCTTTGCCATATGGCAAAAAAGGAGTATGGTGGCGGTGGGGGGTGTCCCCGTGGGTCCCCCTGTCCCTCCTGGGGGTGGGGTGCGTGTCCCCGCCCCGCCGGGCGAGCGGGGACTCCACGCAGTTGCCCGGCGCCACCCGGCGGCCAAAAGGGGAAGATCCGTAGTCACGGCGCTTTTGTCGCCTTCAAAAAGATCCGTTGCCATGGGGCAGGGGGAAACAGATGCCAAATTTCCACCTCCCTACCCGGGCCTGGTGAAGCTGCTTGTGGGGCGACGCTGGGCTATGTGGGGGCTGGTGAGATTGAGTCTTGCCTGCCACCCAGCCTGGCCGAAGGACGCTTCCCTAGCTGCAGGAAGTGATAAAAGAGTAGTTACCCCATGCAAAGATAACTTACCAGTAGAAAGACACTGTGAAGTGCTACAACACCCTGATGGGCTCTCCCTGATTTCAGCACCTCCTCAGCAGAGAAATGGCCAACTATGACTAACTGGACAATTAATAACAGACGCTTAATAAGAGCCATATTCAGAGATTCCAGCAGCTCTGTTTCTGCATGCAGTGAAACCCCAATTTAAATACACTTCCCCAGACCCTGAAAGTACTTGACCTTTTTTTTTTGTGTATGAGCTGACTTACCAGCTGGTGGTATTACCGTGTGTGTATTTCTGTGAGTGAGGCGTTTTACTAGTGCTTGAGTTCTCTGCTTTTGCCTCTCCCCATGACCATTTCTCTTGTAATGAAACTCAGGTCAGCAGGGTAAAACTGTTGGATTAGATTTCTGGTGACACTGCAGTTTTTGAACCTTTGCGTATACAGATTCATTAAAAGCTGGCAATACTGAAATAACAGGCATTAACATATGGCTTTTGGATTTCAGCCTAATTAAAATTATAGGAGAGCACGAAGGAATGAAATCTGAACAGTTGTTCTCTGCTGGGGAGTTAAAAAAGGCAGTATTGAGTTGGAATCGAGTCAGCTGCAAGTGCTAAGTTGGAATTGTCAGAATGGAGATAAATGAAATCACCAGTCATTAGCTCACAATGTGTAAAGAGCTCTGAAATGTTTTTTCACAAACAGCAGACTCTCAAGTGGCCACTGCAGTCTCTCTGCGTCCTTGCAGCAGTTAACAGGATGCAGGAGCTTTTCTGGAGGAATATCTACACTTGTCATATCTTCTCTTGGGCTAATTTTATTGGTAAGGTGTGCTCATGTAACGAAGCGAAGTGGCAGCAGTGTAGGATGAGTGGGTTACTGAGTAGAGGGCTTGACTTAGGAGATGGTGGCTGGTCAATAGCCCCAGTCCTGCATGGTCCAGCTGGTCAGCATTCATATCACCACTGAAGTCAGTATGTAAAGGACAAATTTAAACTGCAACTTAAAGCTTGGTAATAGTTCCACTTTTACAAGGCTATGAAGATGTAAGGGGAATTCCACCTTATGAGAAGAGTCTGAGGTCACTTGGTTTGCTCAGCCTGTGGAAGAAGAGACTGAAGGGAGAACTGATGGCAATCTTCAGCATCCTCATGAGGGGAAGCAGAGATGCAAGTACTGATCTCTTCATTCTTGTGGCCAGCGACAGGACCTCCTGAGAAAATAGCATGAAATTGAGTCGGGGAGTTTAGATTAGATATCAGGAAAAGGCTTTTCATCCAGAGGGTGGTTGAGCAGTGGAACAGGCTCCCCAGGGAAGTGGTCACTGCACCAAACCTGTCTGAGTTTTAGAAGCATTTGAACAATGCTCTCAGGCACATGGTTTGATTCTTGTGCTGGGCCAGGAGTTGGACTTGATCCTAATAAGTCCCTTCCAATTCAGAATGTTCTATGATACTATGATTCTATGACTGGAGACGTTTATAACCATGCAGGAAAAAGAAAATGGTTTCTTGCATGGAGAGCCTTCCTCTTTTACACCTATGTGGCAGCAGGGCCAGAAGGCATTTACTGCCCTTGTCCTTTCAGGCAGGGAGCAGGGAGATCCACCCCACGAAATAAATAATTAGGAGAGCCTGTGCAGAGCACTGTTTTAATTTAGAAGGAGAAGTCATCTATGCCCTAGTAATTGCAATTCACATTTTATTTCCCTTGTCTCTGAAGTGAAGGGCTTAGGGATGGTGTAGTATACATGTAGAATGAAATGTTGACATTTTGTTCCTCTTTTGCTTTTCTATATCTCCCTTCTTCTCTAGCAGAGAATGAATTGCTAATCTTGGGAAGCAGCTACTCACCTGAGTTTCTGTTGGAGCAATCCTGTGTGCTGTGTGCTCTACTTTTCATAGGGAGACAAGAGAGTTGTTTTCTTTGAGTCATCACCAAATTACTCACAATTGACTATTTAAAAAGAGCTGTCTCGGACTACTTAACTAGCGTCTTTGTGCTCCCTAGGACCCTTATGTTGCTGTGTTAACCTGTTCAGGTGCTTTTTATATCTGAATCCTTTGTTTGCTTCTTCAAACATAAGGATCCACAGATTGAGGCAGAAGACTGGTTCATATGGGCAAGTGACTTGTCTCCAGCAGTTTCTATAAGGAGATGTTAAATTAATATTCCTCCTAATACAATATATAAAGTTTTACCACAATGTCTTCATATGATTTAAGAGGTACTGAGGCCAAGAATGTGGTAATTAAACAGCACAGTAGAAACATCAATTACAAAACTTTGGGTAGACTAGATTGACTCAATCCCTGTGGCATCATGTAGAGCCCTATCATGCAGTTAACAGCAGTCAGAGGGCCGAAGGCATCCGGTTGGATGTAGTTAGAAGAAATGTCTTGGGTTTTGACCTAGCTCTTTACACTCCCCTGAGAGGACTCAGTGGAAGGTGGAGAGGTGGAGGCCTATGCCATCTCAGGCTGCCGAAGCTACAGGCTGTCCTCAGGATGCAGAGGGAGACAGGCTTAATTTAGGAGAAGTAGAAAGTGCTTGAAATATTGGAGTAGCTGAGGGGGATCATTTATTATTTACTGAAAGTTTAATCATGTATTTTGGTTATTTTTTTGTGTCTTTACTACTGCTTGCATGTACTTTAAAGTAAACACACTCTCTTAACCCTTGTTTTCTCTTGCTGATACAAGATTGGTTCTGATTGGTGTGGTACATACTTACTGTACAATGGCATCTCTTTAACTGGGATAATAGGATGCTCTCAGTAAGTGCCAGCTGTCCATTGAGCTACTGCAGTGTAGCCAGAGCATGGCAGTATCTGCCTCCACAGCACTGTCTTAGGTCACTTACAGACATGACATTCCAAAAACAAGGAGAGGAAGAAGCGCCTTCCAGCGACTAACAATAACTGAGAAAACTCTGGCATATGGCAGACTTTGAAAAGCACTTGTGCTTTTAAGGGAGGAATGTGACATACAGATGTTGGACTAGCATTAAGTAGCTACAAATGAAAACTAGACAAACATTACAAGTTCTGGGAGTTTGCATCCTGTGAGCAGAACATTGCCTCACATTGAAGGAGCAGGATTAAAAGTTATATATGGATTTTCTTGAGTTTAACTGTGGATGGTGGAGCACATTATTTGTAGCTGTTACAAATCAGATGAATGTTTTTGTGTTACTTCAGTGATAGGTCTAATGAAGAAGGATTTTGAGAAGTAGTGGAAGGTCCATATGACTTCAGCTACAGCTATATCCCTGGACTGGTAACACTTCTGGAGAAAATGGGCATTTGGCCAGTCAGGCTTAAGTATGAGCTCACCTTCCACTGGGACTGCCTGTTCTGCTTTCTTGAAAAGCATCTGTATGCAGGGCTTATTCACAGTGCTCTTTTCTTGGTTGTGGCTTGTCCTGTTAGAGACAAAAGAGGAAGCTTGATCTGGCTTCACACCTTATCCTTTCTCCCCACATGAAGGCAGGCAAAGAGCCAGCAGGAGAGCAGCAAAATACATTTCAAGCTGGAACACTTAATCTCTTTGCGTTTTCCCAGGGACCGTGGCTTTTTCCTTTTCTTGCACAGTATTTTCATGATACTGAATGTTGTCCATTAATCTGATATCCTTGAGAACTGTCAAAAATAGAACACTCAAGTGAGTTGCAGGATTTATTTACCTTCCCCTGAAAAGTGGAAAATTTTCAAAACACAGGAAATGTATTAGAAGAACGAATCATTATACTGAGGAATTTGGTAAAAGAATGGTTACTTTTTTCCCTGCTGCTCCTTTTGCAATACAGATCATTAGGAGCAATGGCAGAGGCATATTTAGCAAATCATGGAAAAAACAGAGCAGAAATCTGTTTATCTTTCTGTGTTGGTAGAAAGCACATCATTTCTATTTAACTTGGAGTGGTGGAAAGGGAATTGAGAGATGCCCTGAGCTATGCAGTGCTGAGGTGGAGAGGAGGCAGAGCAGACAAGAGGTGAATAGGCAGAAGTGAATTTTCTTAGGAACCTGGATGGGATTTGATAGAAGTAGAAGTCATAGTGAAGCAGCCAGGGAGAGAAGTGGCTTCTTATAGTCTCTGGCAGGAATTGCCTCTCGAGACGCAGTTCTTTGAAAACTTTGTTGGCTAATAAGAACAAGAGAGTCTCTTGTGGGTGTCATGAAGAGAGAAGAGCCTAAAGACATCAGCAGTAGGAGTGTGTGAGTTGGAGTAAAATAAGAATTGATTGCACCTTGGAGTGAAGTAAACTATTGTGAGAGACAGGCAGCGTTAGTGGTGATTTCATGCAGTGTGAAGCCAGCAGTGGCTGGAAGGCATGAGAATAGGATATTTCCAGGCCAGAAAGATTCATGATAAATGCTGGTTGATAAGTACTTCCCTCCCATCTGACAGTACTCTGACTGTAGTCATGCTGCAACACAGTTTGCGTTCTCGGGTGGGATTGGCGTGAGACTTGAGACCTGCTCTGGAGCTCTGAATTTCCAGTCTGGAATTCTCTGTGTTTTAACAAACATCCTTTGATTGTGGGAGCATTTCCTTCTGCATGATGCATGAGTCAGTGCCAATGGGATGTGCATGACACCGTTAGCTGGGTCTAAGAAGCTTTCAAATCTTCAATGGTGCTTCAGAATGCATCTCACATAGTTCATAAACAATGGCTTTGTGTATGTATGGGAGAGCTGCTTGACAACTTATTAATTACTGGGTGGAAAATACTTTAAATATTAGGAACCAAACTATGTATTGTGCTCTTTAGGGAAAAAGTAGTTTGAGGAAATTGCATCATTATTATCCAACATATATGTATTACTGGTCATGCAAAAAATTCATAGAGAATATTCTTCTTGATGTAGTTTTCTCTAGTTTTTTTCTGTCTCATTTACACTATGCTTGTGATAAAAATGGTTAGTATGCTTGATGCTGCAGTATACTCAAGGTAGCTTTGATATCCAAAGCAATCTAGCCATGGTGACACAAACCACTGCATGGGATAATTCACACCATGGACAAACTTAACAGCAGACTAGGTACTTAGTGAGGGACCATATACTTGTATAATGTGCAGATGAGCCTGTGGGAGAGAGCATTTTTCTTTTTGAAAGGAGACCTGAGCAACAGACAGATGTTCACTTTGCAGGCAGCTGTGCTGGTTAAGATGTTACCATCACCAGATGTTCGATATTCCCGTCTTGCATACGTTCCTGTCTCCTGAGCTCTGCCAGTGGAAGGGAGCCAGAAAGCACTTGCTAAATGGGCTCCAGGCAAAGT
Source organism: Serilophus lunatus (assembly GCA_013399895.1). Lineage (NCBI taxonomy): Eukaryota > Metazoa > Chordata > Aves > Passeriformes > Eurylaimidae > Serilophus > Serilophus lunatus. The sequence continues at coordinate 1,356,859 of VXBA01004877.1, read as the reverse complement.
CAGCTGCAAAAGCTTAAGCTGCCAGTATAGGTGGCTTGAGATAACCTGACCGACTTTTCCCAAAGCTCATGCAACCCTTCTTGGCAAATCTTGGAGTATGGGATAACTTCCAGTTGGCAGTGTTAAGATCTAGAAGGCAACCGTCAGCTGGTGGTCTGAGAGACACAACTGTCGCCCTCATTCATGCTTATCCTTTCATATTGTGTTGATCAGCAGTGAGGAAAGTGTTTTAAACCATCTTTATGGCCTTTACATTTCTGAATTGGTAGAGACCTTGTTCAGGTAACGAATCTCGCTCAGGGCTTCTCTAACTTATTCCTTGTTTTTTAAGCCCTCTGTAAGATTAAAAGTCCGTTCTTATTCCTCTACTTCTAGCACTCAAAACAAACCTGGCTTGGGAACTCTAAGCTGGCCCACTACCGAGCGTGAAGGACCTTGTAGTGATGGGGCCTTGGATAGGCTGATTTTGCTTGCAGTGTTTAACGTTGTGAATCCTTGCCTGAGGGACTCATGATCCAAACTCGCTTGCACTCAGCCTTCCCTCCAGAAGACTGAGTAGATGCCTTCTGGAAAAGAATGGGCAGAAGGTTACCAGAATATCGTTCATCGCTGTAGGCATTTGGAGGTTCTAAGCAGAAATCACCTGTGTATAGAAAAATACCATTTTTCTAATTAAACTTACAGATTCTGACCACCTCCATGAAACTGTCTAGCCATCTTGTCTAATTTGACTCTTGGAGAACAGGCAGCTGAGTGAAGGCAAAAGGAGGTCTGGTGTGGCATCAGGGTGGGGAACTCATCTGGGGCTGGCTCACAGAGTTGCACGTAGCTCATTTCTCAGCCATCCTTTTGCCAAGGAAAGCTCCCCTTAAACCCACTGGGAAGTGCCCCACGGTGATAATGCTGCTAGGCACGATGCTGCTGCAGCTTATTGGGGCTCACTGATGGATGAACAGATCCACAATGTGCGTAGTGCAACTGCATGTTGGGGGAGACAAGCCAAGTGAGGAGACTGGATCTGACACGTGAGAGAAAAATGGCAGTTTACAGAGGACAAGTATTTCTGGGAAGAACCCAAGTCCCCAAAAATGATGAAGAGTAGAGAAAAGTTTCCAACACTGAGAGAGGGAAAAGGAGAGAGTCCTGGCACTGCACTTGGTGTTGAAGTCATGTCATCTCGATGAATCTCAGCTTTTAAGTGTCCATATGGTGCTTGCGCAACCCTTGGTTCCTGCTTGTGTGGTTGTTCTTTACCAGCAGATGTGACCTGTGTGAGCTTTACGTTGCACCTGTGTTTCTGTGAGCCATGTTGTCAGGACTGTTTATGGGCAGCAAAATTTCCCTTTCCGTGTTTGCAGTGGTGAGGTGTCTTTTGGATTTTCAAGAGTGATTAGAGAAATGGAAAGGTTCATTAGAAATTCTTTTTTCAAGCAATAGAAAAGTAACTAGAATGACTCAGAGAGGACTTTTTTGCCAGTGTTGGAGATTACTAACAAGGAAGTGGCACATGGTATTTGTTTTTAAATTTCAATTCAAAATAAACATTATTTAGAGAAAAGTTTAGTCAGACTTTTCCATTCTTTCTATTCCATTTATTTCACTTCCATCTGATTAAATGCTCCATAGAAAAGCGTTCTTTTTTAAACATCTTTGTGGATTAGAAACATGAAGAAGTACATTAGAAACATGGAGAAGTGGAAGTTACACGTTTCTTTTTGAGCATTGCTAGTGGGAGAAAGAAAAGGGAGGAACTGCTGATTTTCCTTTGAAATTTCACAAGTGCAACGTTGTTTTAAAAATATGTTAACTTGATTTTGTGGTGCTCTTGGTTCTTCTAATTTTTGATGGAGAGGGGCTTTACTAATTTGCTTCTACATATACTCCAGGCAGAGATTTTTCCTTGTTTTGTTGAGTTTAAAAATAGCTACAAATAATGGATATCTTTTTCATTATCTTCCACTCTAATACCAGTTTAAAACCCTGCTTGGAATTAAAAATTTTCACTCTGAGGAAGAAAATTAAAAAAAAAAAAAAAAGTCGGTTTCTCTTTCTCCTTTAATGAACTTGAAAATAGGGAAAATGGTACAATCTGCAAAGAATTTACACCAAAATAGAAGAATCCCTCTTTATGAGTTCCTGACATATGTACAGGGTTGTTTTCCTCCTCTCTCTCTTTTACTATTTTGAGGAACAAAAAGTGAATAATTGCTTTAGAAAAAGACTCCAATGAATAATTTCTGTCAAATTCAGCTTTGGTATAAGGAGCTCCTCTTTCACCGTATTCAAAATGCTGTTTCTAGAGTGGCATTACCTTACATTGTATGTGAATTTGGCTGTAAAAGTTTACCTGTCTACTCTGGAAAGCTCCTGGATCTTTCTTGAGAAATCATTGAATGAGGAAATATCCTTTCCATTGTCTCATATAGAGTCCATTGTATCTATGTGAGATTTCTAGTGTATTTGAAAATCCAAGTTAATTTTTTTTTGAGCTTTGCAGTAGAGCTGGAAAAAAGGAAGAAAAAAAGAAATATAATCCAGACCTGTCTTGACTTAATGAGATGATTATGGAATAGACTCACTCCTTTAGGATTTGCCAGAATAAAAGTAAAGAAAAAAAAAAACAAACCCAAACAAAACAAAGTCACCATCTATCAAGTTAGTAGTCTGTATAAAAATTACACAAGGAGTCCAGAATTTGTCTCAGATGCAGTTGTTGCCTCATACTGTAGAGTGGTAACGTGACCCATTATCCTTCCTTGCTTCCTCTTAGAAAGAAGCAGGAGAAAATAAAAAGAGAGAATAGTAATATATCTTCCATTGCTAGTGCTGATACATGATCTAAAGGGATTTGAGCCAACTTGGAGAGCTCTTTGAAACTAGCAGTAAAACTAATTAGGAAACTTTGAGAGGGCTACAAAATAGAAGGGATAATACAGAGAAGATTTCGTTTAGCTTTGAAGATGAGCCCTTCCTAAGCAAGTGTTTCACATTTGGTAGGCGAATGAAGTTGCTAAATCTTTGCTTTCTCTTTGCATTTATTTCAATTGCTCCAGTTTGTTTAAAACAGGAGTACATGGGGAAGATCTCAAACACACACACACAAACACACACACAGACGCATGCACAGACACACAGACCCACAGACACACACATTGTAGTGCTGTTATCAAGGGTGATGCATTTTCTTCTCTGTCTTCACTTAAATGACAATTCTCTTGCTTCTGGTACATACACTTACTTAAATGACATAAGAAGAACAGTCAGTATTTTGAGGGATGCTCCCAGTAGGAATTTGCCTTATTTTGCTGTTTCTACTTCATTTATGTCTAAAGAATAAGCTCTGTCATGCCTATGTCGAATCAAAAGCCCTATACTGCCTCTCCTAGGACACCTCTCTTGCTTATGCCACCTCAAGAACACTTGGCACACAGAATTTGGTGGCCATCCTTCCTTGAAAAATAGAATAGATTTCTAAGTAGAACTGGTTTGTTTTTCCCTTTGCATAGGTCATAATTAGTTCCTTGGAAGGCAGTTTGCACTTGTAGGTTACTATCTGAATAACTTTATTGCATGATCTTTACAGAGACCTTGAGAGAAATGGAAGTCTAAGAGTTGAAAATAACCTTTTCGTCTAATCTCAAAATATTAGTTGTTTTGCCAATCCTTATCAGGACTTACAAATGTACAGGACTTGGCAGAGTTGTGCTCACACTTGCAGAAAGTTCAAACTGGTCTGTTCCTGCCATCTGAAAATGCATGAGAGAAAAAACACTTTCTCCTAAAGAAACCATAAAAATATTTTGAAAATAAAGTCCCTGGAGAGTCTTTGAACTACGAACAAAATGGTGTTGCCAATTGGACTCCCCTGGTGTGACTAAAAAAATACTAGCTTAATGTCAGTCAAAATAACTTTTTTTTATGTATATTATTTGCATGATGGATCCTCGTAATTAAGAATTCAGCAATATTAAGCATAACAAATAAGATAAATGCTTTTATTTCAGAAAATAGTGAAACAGAAAGCCCTCAGCTCCTCTAATATCAGTTTAATTTGGACACAAAATTGCAGAGACCTCATGCAGGCTCACTTGGCAACACTTAACCTTCCTCAGTCCTCTGTTTCTATCATTACTATTTTTAGCCCCATCTGTAAAAATATGTTTTTGCCAAGGAGCAAAGGCAGGATAAATTGCAGAAAGCATGTAAGCAAACAAAGAAATAACAAAGCTTACTGGACAGTCAGAGTTCCAGTTTTGTTAAGCTGCTTCCCATTTGTTCCCTGGCTTTGTGTTACCTATTTAGACCATAAGGCTCCTCAGACAAGAACTTGATCCTTCGGCTTCTTACTCTTAAAGCCTGCAGCACGTTGTTTGTACCTATGTAAATAAATTACTTAATCTTACAGGAGAAGATCTGCACTTCTCTGCTCCAAAGGAAAATGGGAAAAATTTGTTAAGTCATATAGTGATAGCACTTTGTACAGGCACCTATAATGGATGTGGGCAGCCTCAACTTCTCAGCTCGTGGTCTGCTTTTTCTGAGACATATTACCTAGGCACACTGCCATGCTAAGAGGTCAGTGTGGCCTGCAGGCAAGCCAGAAGTGGTGTTTCATCTCTGTCCAGCTCAAATTGTTTAAATAAGGAGATTTGTCAGCACCTTTCTGTGCAGCCATGCTGTAGAGGTCTTAGTGTCACTAAAATGTTTAGGATAACAACCTGAGCATAGTCTGAAATGAAAATAGCCAGCTGTGGAGAGCAGCTATCAGTTGGTATAGGAGAGATTTTTGTTATTCAGCACAGGCAATTTTGTGCTGTTGAACAGCACATCGGGCTGCTTGCTGTTCTGCCAGAAAAGTATAGATCTTCAATGGTAAATCCTTTATCATATGTTCCAGGGCTATGAGAATGTCTTGAATAGTCAGTGGGGCTGAAGAGGCACAGGTTAGTGACATATATGGGAATTTTGCCCAGAGGCACTTTTTAGCTTGTGTGGTCCATTCTTACAGCTCTAATTTTTTCTAAGTGGTCACTATTTGAAAGATAGTTTATCTTGAATTGCTGATAGTTAGCAGACACCTTCTAATTGCCTTCTGTTCATGTCTTGTTTGTACAGAATTGTCTTTGAGTGATGCATTCTATTGGCATGCATTTCTCTGGGAGGCAATCCGAGTACTGCAGAGTTCCGTTGTGATGTAAGGTAAAGATGTAGGAAGTGCTCTTTGTGTGTATGTAGAGAATCAGGGGTAGGGTTTCATCTGCTGTATCTGCTAACAGTACTATGTGCATGATTAGAAGAACAATTAGTGTACTAAATGCATAAACATGAATTATTGAATGGTAGCTGTGAGAAAAAAAAAGCTGGAAAGCTGAACTCATTCTTGGATGCAGTAGAAACTTTTGCTTTGAGTTTGTTTGGTGTTTGGGGTTTTTTTGTTTGCTTGTTGTTGTTTTTTTTCTTTTAATCTCTAGTAACCCCAGGAACTGCATACATCTACATATATCATACATGCAGCTAAAGTTGCATCTTGTAACTTTAGAAATACCTATTCACAGAAATGGAAGAATCAGGTGGAAAATTCCTGTCAGGGAAGTGCAGCGTTCCTCATTGCATGGGGAGTGGAATGTGGAAACCAGTGCTCTCTATGCCTAATCAGACCTAACATGTGTAGCACCAGTGACACACTAATAAAAGCGTCAGGCCTCAGGACTACTAATTTACTCCCATGTTTTCAGATTCTCTGTACAAAAAAAGAAACTCTCCTTGTGGATGAAAAATGATGTGTGAATCTATAAGGCTAGGCTGAAAAGAAGCAGATGCTGACATTTCTAGAATTAATATTTTTGCCTTAAAGACACATCTGTCAACAGACTCCACTTTATAAGAGTGGAGGAGCACTTATCTAAATAAACATGGCAGCTCTTTTATATGACGGGTCTGGTTTTTTTTAAATAGTAAAAAATATTGTGTCATTTCGGAAGGTATAGTGGCCATTAATGTTAACTTCAGGTAATAGATTGGAGTGTGTAGCTATTCTCTGCTTTAGAATAATTTCAAACAACACTTTCTCACCTTATCAAAGAACCATCCTGCAAGGCCAGAGCAAGTAGAGAAATGGTTAATAGCTGGAAGGAAGTGTGTGCAGCTGAGAATGCTGCAAATACTGAAAATTTGCTGAGAAGACAGTTCTGGATTGTAATCTCAGGACGATGTCAAACAAAATTAGGAGTAGGGGAAAAAAGACAAGGACTTTTTGAGAAATAAATTATCAAAGTTCTCCGCCTGTGGAATGAGTGTTGCAATATAAATAATTCACTTTTTTTTGAATGTCTTTGCTTGGCTAATTAACTTCTTTCCAGTACTTCAGCAATTCCTACATCCTATGCATGTTTCTGTTTCCTGTGAGAATCTTTAATAAGTCACTTTACACTGGTTTTAAGACCATTTTACATCATTAGACAGGTACAAAGCAGACTTAACAGGGCCAAGGAGACACCTACACTTGCAACCAAATCTCTCTCTTAGAGACTACTAATGATTTTTGATGATAAGATAGTAAGCCAAATATAAGATTGCATTGTGATTTGCATTTCCAGTGGTGTGTGGTGTGAACCCCCCCCCATTCTTAGTGTTAAGATGATGTAAGAATTTTCTGAAATGAAATTTTTCTGTGTGAAAAGTCCCAGATGTGAAAAATTCTTATTGGGGTATATGGCCTTTCCTTTAGGCTCTAGAAATACAATCCTTCTTTCTAGACAAACTAATGGTTCATATGATTCTTTTAATTTTTGGCTGCTCCCTGGCATTGCTTTATCGAGAGGACAGTGGAGTGCCTCTGCCTGTTCTTCTATTTTGAACTGCTTTTGTTAGGAGAATGTTACTGGAAAAGTAGATAAAAGCATTTCTAACTCCTCTGGCTGCCTTTTTGAATGAAGTTGGCCATGTGCTGTGGCCTGGACATGGCCTTTGTACATGGACATAAAAAGAATTTAGATACAAGACTTTGTGTCACAGGAGTTTAGCTTGGAAGTAACTTCCAAGCTAGTTGGCTTGCCCTAAATGGGCTGACCCAAATCAAGTACAGCAGCAGGCCTTTAGGCAGGCTCAAAATATACCCAGGCCTATAGGTGCCTCAATTGCACTGTGTTGCTGTAGATTCTTCATCATGCATAAGCTGTCTCCGAGGAAATTACAATCTGGGCATTATCCTTTTACAGGTGCTTTGCTGCCAATGAGAAGCCATTAATTAGCAACAGGATCCCATCCGTAAAGTAACAGCAGTGGCTGGATGTGTACTTTATTGCAAAAATGTTGGAAGAAAAGACGTGGGAGATCTGAATGTGTGTCATGCTCCATGCAGAGGTGTGAAGGAGGAATTTTTCTTAGGGTTTCAGCCACCCTCTTCACATACATGTGTAAATTGTTTGCAAGATAAGAATGAGAGAAAAAACCCTATTATTATTCTATCAGTCTTGCTGGCCATGATTGGGGAATGTTGGCATTTGCTGCTGATGCTTCTGTAAGTCATTTCCCCTGGAGGAAGGAGGAAGTGGTAGAGGAACTGTGACTTGTAAATGATTCCTAATCAAAGTACTTCCCAAGGCTATTCGTGGAGAACTGCAGATTCCTCAGCTCCCCTTGCTCAGGCTTGTGTTTAAGACTAAAATGTGTTACTTTACCTTCATCACAAGCCAGAGTGTGCCCTACCCTGGAGTAGAGCCAAGTCATATCTCTGAGGATGGACAGCTCTAGGTAGTATAAAGCAGTGAAATTATGCTCTGTGGTATTAGGGATGTTGCATAGATCGGTACCATTGACTAACAGTGAGTCTAATCCTACATTACTTCAGTTAGATTGAAGCTACTCACATGACTCCACTGTAGGAACAGTTCCATAACCTACTGTTTCTGTAAAGGTAGCATAGTTTTCCTAAAACTTTATTTCCTACGAATGAGCTGCAGTGTACCACTTTCTCTTGTATTTTACCTCTTTGTCACATAAGATTTTAAAGTGTATTTTTAACTCTCTTTGCTGAGTGCTTAGGACAAACAAGATCTCCTGATAATGAAAACCTTTGATGGATGCATTAAGGAAGCAGTGTGTATGTAATACTACATTTCCTGAGGTTACCTTAGCAGTGTATGTGGAGCATAACATTGAAGGAGGGGATGTACATGTATAAAGGTCTAGTAAAAAGCTGGAAGTACTGTCCTTACTACTACTACAACAGTATGATTTATTTTACCATGGATATTCTACAAATATCAGTGTATTATCATCAGACATTGAGGAAAGGCCAACCATAAATTGTAGAAACAGCTGTGAAAGAATTAAGTCTCAACTGGTCCAATACCTCACAGCCTTGAACCACTGAAGGAGATTTGTTCTCTTTGCTTGTGAATTTAACAGTGATTTGATGTGAGCTGTTCTGGTATGTTTGGACCTAGTAACAACTTCTCAAAATTCAGGAGTGTAGGCACATTCTTCTAAATTTTATGCTTTTTTGCTCTTCCAAGAACAACCCTAGTTGGTTTTATTCATCACCTTGTTTATACATTTGCACCTTGAAAACTGACATTTGAAACTGCGATGAAATGAAATTCCTATTGTCTACAAGAAACTATCAGCACTGTTGAAGAGAAAGCCTTTATTTTGTTTCTAAATGCCAGATGTCAGAATTTGGGAATTTTGAGATTGAATTCACTCAAGTCGTGCAATGTATTCCTGCAAATTAATTAAAACATGTGCTCTAAGGCAAAGCTGTGTGGATACATCCGTAGAGTTTCGTGTTGTGTCCAAGTATTTTAGAGAATGATGATGAAGTGAGAGTCAGAATTGTCACCTTTCTCAGGACCACAATGGTACTATAGTTTTCTGCGTTTGCGAGAAACACACTGGGGACACCAGGGGGATTTAATAACTGTATCTCTACAAACCAACTGTTTAGAAGGAAAAGCTGTTCTCAGAAGGGAGGCCAGTACTGTACTGTAATATGGGATTTGGAAGTGGGGATAAAGGTAGCCATTGATAGCTGCCGAAGTGTGGGGTTTATAGGAGTACCATTTACTGTAGGACATAGTAAGAAAAGCTTGTAACATAGTGTCACAAAGCTTATGCTGTAGACAAACAAAAGCAAAAGACAACTTTGTGCAAGTTTATCTTATGAAAAGCAATTGCTATTTGTATAAGTACATTGTGGCAGTGGCTATCATTTGTGCAAGCATTGAGTTAGGACTTTGAAATATTACTCAAATGCACTGGTGGTGTATACACAACCATACACCCACTGGACTGTGCTTCACGTGTTCTTGATGCCAATGAAAACAAAGCAGGCTCCAACTGATTCAAGGGAAAAGTCATGGCTGCAAGAAGCCAGGACCTGTTTTACAGAGCTACTGCTCTGCTTCTAGTAACTGAAGTTAGGAGACTTTCTTATTAGCTGCAATAGGACATGAATAAGCTGAAGAAGCTTGTTAGTGGTTTTAGTTTTTCTGACCACAGAGTTTCCAGCTTAACATGTTTTATTACAATGTTTTCATAGAAACATTTCTTTTTAAGAAGAGAAATAAATAATCACGTGGCTCACAGCAAAGCTTCCATAGTCACTGGAGACCTCTGGTGTAACAGCTAAATTAATCCTGAATAGCGAACTCCTTCCTGCAGTGGCATGCCAGAATTGTTTCCTTGCCAATGTCTTTGCTTTCCTTCTGCTCTTTACCCTCAATGTGGTGGAGAGTCCCTTTCTGCAGTGTGCAGCTGCCCTCCTGGCCCATTCCTGCTTAAGTGATCATCTTGGCTTATTTTTCACCGTTGCCTATGCAATTTCTGGGACTCTTGTTCAAAATGCTGTCATCCAAAGTGGATGAAAATCAGTGGAAATATCCCCACTGATTTGTATGACCTTTGACACAGTCCTTGCCTTCATCCTGCCTTAAAATCCACCTCCACCACTAGGTGTATATGTTCTAACCTCTAACATTATGGAAAGCCATTTTGCTATGGTATGTACTCTGTGGTTCTAGATCCCTATCCTGGTTTTTCTTAGCAGCAGAGAGATGACTTGGCACTGTTTCAATGTGCCTTGTCCAGCAACTGGAAGGGATATTAGAATGGGAAGTGTAGACTGTGTAAAGATGTCTGGTTTATAGGAAACACCAAGATATGTGGAGAATATGTGCAGTGGGAGCTGCGCTTGTGGCACTTCTGTTAAGTAGCTGTCTATTAATAATGAGCTATTTTTAATTTCTGAAGTCTAGGGCCTTTTGATACTACTACAGCATGGACTATATAAGGCACAGGGACAGCAATCAGTATGAGACCTGCAGCAAGGAAGAGAGTTTGATTAGTAAGTGTGTAAAATGGCAGCAAGTGATGGAGATGGTGTGAGAGTATTTGGAATAGAGGAAAAGCTAGATTTGAGATGCTAGCCAATCCTCTGCACGCTGAAAGCAAGAACTAACCTGCTATGTCGCATTAACTGTTGTTGATAAGCTGAGAAAATTAAGGTAATTTTTTAGGTAGTCTTTCAGTGGGAAAAAATTTCACAGAAATGGTCTGTTCCTGGAAGTAGCATCTGAGATAATTAAATAGTCCACAGAGGTATTTGAGGTGCAGTGTGAATCCAGCCATCTCTGAGTTGTCGAGACACTGTTGGTTTTTTAACTCCGTCAATTAGCAGAAGAAGGAATAGGCACTTCTATTACAGAGTTGAAAGCTCTGTCTTCTGCATGTAACTTTAGAGACATTAAAAAGTACCTAATGAGAGACAGAATAATTTGTGAGACACATTGCTTCTGTTTGCAGGAGTGATTTGCTGGGACAAACAGATCTAACCCTGGAAAAGCTTCAGCTGTTGAACTGTCCAGAAGGATCAGTACAATAACAACTGGAGAGCAGAAAAAATATTTGGGTTCTAGCTGAAAGCATCCAGCACTTAGGGTACCTGCTGGCCAATCTGGAACACAGGTATCATGAATCCTTGTAGGTGTGGGGACAGACCTGTCCTATGTCCCATTGTCCCTGCTAAGCTAGGAATAGAGACACTGTTCTAGCAGCTGCAGAAGTAATTAAACTGTTTCTATAGGTGTGTGGCACTTGTTTCCATATCTGCCCTAGCTGCAAAAACTTGAGTTTTTCTCCAGCACATCCATGACAGGGCAGGAGGCCTAGCACTGTAGGATGCTTTCTGGGGTCCCTGCTGGTAAAGAAACTGGGGGCTCTGTACTCTCTGCAGCAGTCTGTTTTGAAAGAACCCCAACTCGTAGGAACTGAATGTCCTTGAGATCTTAATGTCATTTTGATTTTTGCTATTTTATCTCTATATGCCTTTTTTGGAGAAGTCTCTTCATCATTTGTGACTGGAGCTGATCAGGGGTTCACAAACCACAAGTGTGCCTAGTTTCGCCTGCATAAGCCTTCTTTCCTCAGGCAATCAACCTGAAAAGGGGAAAAAGTACACTCCATGATTAAATCTTTCAAGGCTTCCAAGAGAAGAAGGGCTATTTGCGACATCATTTTCAACAGAGCCAAGAGCTCAGTGTGTAAGCCCTGGAGGGGAGAGGGCTGCTGGCTGTTCAGCTGCTTGACTCTGTAACTAGGCTGTTAAATCAGCAAACAATTTGATTTCAGCTGGATTGTGATGCCAGATGCAATATAATCCCAGCAACACTTCTGCATAGTGCTGCTTAGCTGGAGAAATATGCCCAAGTGCTGGTTGCACTGAGTCCCCCAGCTGAGCGCGGAGTGCTGCATGACCTTTCCCAAGGAGCCCTTCTGCAGTTCCAGCAACTGTGAAATTTAGCAGCAGTATCTCTGCCTGTGTATACATTAAAGAAACCCACTGTACAACCCAAATTTTGATGTTGTAGAAAGTTCCCTTTTACCAGAGACAGTAAATACCCTTCCCTTGTCTTCCACCTCCTCACACAAGAGAGTCAGTGCAACTCATGTTTTGAAACTTGAAATAGGAAGGACCAGGAGCTCCCCAACAGTTAGATTACTAAGTGGAGAGCTATATCCCAGAACAGCGCACTTCAGTCTCTAGGAGGATGCTGGGATATTTCAGCAAAAAACCAGCAAGTCACTTCCCTCTATAAAAGAGAAAATTTATTTTCTTAATCTAACCAACCCCAGGAAATGTGACTCTTGAGAAGTGGAATAGATGGCAAGACTGGTTGGGCTTGGCAAATACACGAATCACTTTACACACACGGCATTTGGTTGATGAAAAGCATAACAGTATTTAGAGACTTCATTCTCTCTTAAATTGCTAACTAATGAATAGTAAATTTAATTCCTCAGCAACCGGATACAACCACATACACATTAACTTTCAAAAGAGGGAGACTTTTAGTTCCTGGGTTTAGGTCAAGATGTTCGAACTGTGACACTTTACAACTGCACTTGCAATTTGCTAGGGGCTCAGGACATGAGTTTACATTAGTTGGAGACAACTAAAAAAACTTTCTTGTTATTGCAGCTTATTGATTACAGAAACCGTGCACTTAACTAGCTGTCTCATTAGAAGTGCACATGGAGGGAGAGGTGGTAGAGTCAAACTCTTACCTGCTGGAAACTGATGGAGTTTTTTATGCTTCTTTTGCTGTGTCAAGGGAAAGTCTTTGTATTACACTGAGAGAAAACAGCAAGAAAGCTTTAAGAATTGTGCCTTTGCTTTGCCCCAGGGTCTGCTTTAGTAATTTATTTTAAGACATTTTTAAGACATTTAAGATGATTATATCCACACTAATCTGTATGACCTGGTGTTATAATGAGTGCGAACTCCATAGAGCGTTATAATGAGTGCGAACTCCGTAGAGCATTTGCTTCATATGCAGTTCTCAGGTCACTAAGACCAGTTTCTAAAGCCTTCCTATAGCCTTGGTATCTCAGAAAATAGGGTTTGAGATCTAGATCCAAAGTTTAAAAATTTAGCATACACAAGGCAGTATAAATACCTGCTGTTTTGAACTGAAGCTCAGGATCTTCCTATTCTGAATTTTATCCAGTACTTTCTAAACAGGTGTATTTAAAATCCTAATATAGAAAATAGGTCAGGCTACAGGGATGTGCAAAGCTGTGTCTTGTCTGTCTGTTTGCTGAACTGATGGATGTGCTGTTTGCTTTTATGCTGAGAACTGTTTTGCTACTTTGTGCATTTCCTAAGAAAATCTTCCTTCTGTGACCCTTCCAGGGTACTCTCACCATGCATCATGTGGCTCTTTAAGGAACCCTGAAATACTGTATAGGGGTGAAGTTAATCCCAGAGGCTGTCCATCACACACTGCACCAGTATTCTTATAAGGACTAGAATATCTTTCATCTGATTTGGGAGAGAATACCTATTTTATTTCTAGATTAAATCCATGCTCTAAATGCAGCATCCTTTCCATTTTGTAGCTGAAATCCACTTATGTGGCACATCAGGAACCATAATCTGGTTATAAAGACAAGGTATGAGTTTACAAGCGTGTAATTCCAGTGTTTTGGAGATGTTTGCATGGTACATGTAGCTGATCTGGTCTATATATTTTGTACGTGTTTGGGAAGTAGTCAGAGCTCCTGGTGACCAACAAGTGTGTGCAAGCCGATAATACTATCCAGTTCACATAGGAATCCCTATACACATCAGCCAATGTGGTGTAATGAAACAGGAGTCCTGGAATGCCTTAATACTATTTTTTTTTGTTCCTGAATCGTAATACTCATTATTATCTGAATCTCAAATCATATGCCTATCTCTTTGTTGGTATATTTATATTGATTGCCTTTATGCCATTGCTGTCACAAGAATGATAATGTCTCTTAATATGTTCATCGTGACTGTAGTTACTTACAGTGTGCTAGAATGGTTGAAGATGAACAGTTACACAATTGTGTCTTTATTTGGCTTCTTTTGCCACTGATGAGGGGCAGACCTGTTCAGTAATGACTCTGTTGAACTTTCAAAGGTTTTTTTTGTTTCATGCTGGTGTGTAAAATCTTACTTGTAGCTGGAGACAACCTTGAACATCTGTCTTAGTTCTTACAACAACCCCTGCTGAGTCTACAGTGTGTCTGACCTTGCTCTTTGTGTCTGGAATATGTATCCTAGAGTTGAGAGAAATTTAATTTTGGTATTTCTTTTTATTATTTTTTTTTCTGTAAGGATAATCTTACCTAGTAGCAAGACTTTCACACTTCTAGAATAAAAGTTAAAAACAAATGTCTACAATCCAGTGTGACGGAATTCTAATGGAAGTAGCACTTAAACAAAATATTCAGTAAAATCAATAGAAATTTTACTTCAGCTGGAGGATTAGCAGAGTCTTTCAAGTACAAGGTGAACATAGGGCAAAACTAGGGAGGAATCTTTCTTTAGATGATTTATAGCTTCACTAAAGTGCAGAGATAAAACCTGAAAGTGAAATGGAAAATGAGTTGCCCACAAGAAACATGAAAAAGAAGTTCTTGATAATACTGAGGTTAAACTTAAACCTTAAATAAAATGTATATAAAATATTATTAAGCTTAGACATGCTCATTATCAGTAGCAAACAAATTGGGAGTATGGAAACCTCTGTTCTCCTGGGATTTAATGAATGCTTCAAAAATCTGCTAAAGACAAGCTGTTGATGGTAGTTACTGTTCTCACTCTCATGGTAGGCAAAACACGAGGCTCTTGGAGATTAATTACGGCAGGCTCCCCACCTCTGGGGAGTTTTGGCTAGACAGTTTCTTCTGCAGACATTTTCCTCTCTGTCTATCCTAGCACACAGGCTGCATCTGTGCTGTGCACCAGGCACAGGGGTTGCCTGCCCAGAAAGTGTACCCTCATCCAGTGTGTCCAACGAAGTCAGTCACAGACTGGTTGGGCGTGTCTCTCAACTCTGCCAAGCTTATGGAACAGCACAATACCGTAATTAAGGTAGGATCTTAGCAGGAGCAGACAGACAGCTAGCTGTACTAGCTACATGCTTTCCTGTAAGGAAAGGCTCATTATCTGTCTTTCTCGAAGATGGACATCTTGTGGGAGCATTAGAAAGTGCTATTTCATCTTCCCCTCTCTTCTGTCTCTTAGGAAAACTGCTGAGACAAAACCTCAGTCAATATGGCCCTCTAAGCCGATGCTAGAGGGCCTCTTGGTTTGTCTTGCAGATATAAAGTAGCAGTAAGTTACAGTGTTCTTGTTTGCCTCCAAGGTGGAAAGTGAATCTTTTCATTGTAGACTGTAGATTTCTTTCAATACCTCTAGAAGACTGTGGACTGCAGCAGCATCCCCTGATTAAGGCTTCATGTTAACTATCGCTCAATTATTTATTTGCCTAGCTCTTGAATAGCACTTCTCCTAGGAAGCAGGTGTCGTTTGTACTTCATTAGTTTGTACTGGCTTCCAGTTCAGGTTTGGCTTTACTAGAACAACTGGAAGGTGTTGCTTCAGACCTGGAGTATCCTGGCTGCCTGGGAGATAGCACACAAGGAAATGTGAACCAGAGGCTGTAGATGTGATTGGGATGTGAAGAAGGCAAGTTGTTTACTGTGCTGTTCCCACTTTAGCTTAGGCCATTCAGAGCCAATCTTTTTCCTCTACAGAGTTACTTTTTCCATTGATTTTTTTTAACTTCTTTTGCACTGTTTTTTTTCCTACACAGTTCTATTCCGTGCAATTTAAAGCACTGGCTGCACTATCTGCTTTGAAAACTGTTATTCTGGATGTTTGTAAGTCTTGAATTATGATGACTGAGGCTTTTAAGAAAATAGAAATATTGTGTATGTTTTGACATTTCAGTGAGTGCTCAATGAGTTATCTTTCTAAGTTCTGTAGCGGTTTTGAACCCACTTTTTATCACTAAGGGGCATACACAACAAAGATGACAGAAAACTGAACAAAATTAGCAGCAGGGGAACGGTTTATTACTTGGGGTTCAAACTAGGGAAAAGGAACAACTTAAAGGGACTTTAAATTTTTCACAGAGAAACACTTGACATGCAGAAAACAAAATAAAAGGGAAAAAGGGACAAAACCCAAAAAACCGAAACTGCTTTCCAAGCTAGGTGACTAGCCGAGGAAACAGAAGGAGGAGTAGGGAAGCCGTCTCTCTCCCTCCCGCTCCGATGGTGTCACTCCCAGCCCCTTGCAGTTTTCTGCAAAACACAAGAGAAGTGAAAAGCGACCCTCTCCCAGGACACCTTCGGGAAGTTATTACTTGCTATCAAGCTGGACTTTGCTCTGGTGCCGAGGGGAAGGGGTGGAGTCATGCCGCGTGGTCTGAGATCCGGGAGGAGAGATGCCGTGTGCTTCACCTCTGGACGGGAAGCCGAAGAGAGGAAGAACCTCCGCGCTCAGCTTTTTAAGCCCTCTAGGTCTCGCGCGAATCTCACTGTCCTCTCCCTGGCCAAGCTCATTGGCCAGCAGAGCCGGGCTCCACCTCTTTTCAGGAGTCTTCACTCCAGGCAAAGTGGCGGTTCCCGCCGGAGACCATGTGTTCAGGGCTTGAGGCGCCGTCTCCTTTTTTACTGGCCATGAGCACTCCAGGGGCATCCCAGAGTGGCTACCGCCCCTCCGCGCAGCCACTGCCAGCACGGTGCCAACGCAGGTCCCCTGCCGCTGTCCATAAGCAGCCGCCGTGCCCATGCTGCCGACTGCGGCTGCGCCGCGGTCCGACACCGGCATTTGCAGCTTGTATCTGCCCGCAAGGTGGGAGCTGCCGGGACCGCACCTCCTGCGCTGCCCCGCCAGGCTGCTGCGTCCCCACCGCCGCCCACGGACATGCCGGGGTTCAGCAGCGGCACTCACAGTGCGGTTCTGCCCAGCACCCTGTTCTGCTCGCTGCCGCTGCCAGGAGCTGCAGTCGCCAGCAAAGTGGCGCCGGGCAGGACCAGGCACCGCTCCTTGCCCTCACGAGGCCGGTGGGGGGCTGTGGGATGATGCATCCCCATCCCCACAGGGGACGTTCACTGCTGCAAGCCAGTCTGGGACCGGAGAGGCAGCGGGGAAACTGGCCTGGGGAGACTGCAGGGAGACAGCCAGAAGCAGCCCCCGGTCCCCCGCCGTGACTGTGGTGAGTCAGGGCTCCATCTCTGTCTACTGCAGCTGCTCTCCCGACCTGGGGAAAACCCGTGGGAAAACGGCTGGGGATGACCCCTGCCTTCCCAGGAGAGGGCTGCCTCGGTCCCAGGTCCCGCCCTTCTTAAGGAAAACAGCATTTTGCACAGACAAGGCAAGTGGGCACCCCTTACTCATCTCTCCCCCTCTCCAAGCCTCAAAGACCCCCCCGAGGCTCGAAGCCCCATCCCGACACCCCCAAAAGAGACCTCAGCACCCCTCAAACCCCAACAGTTTTGTGGGGTAAGTAGAATTATTCTTACTTTAAATGGTGCAGGTTGATTTGTTTCAGACTGTTCTTTGAACTTTCACTCTAGCATGATATTCAAGCTTGGAAAAGCCTATCTGGGACAGGAGCAAGCTAGAAAAAATTTGGTGTTAAAAGGCAGCATTACAGCTGGAAGTAGGATTAGAACTGGGGTAAAGAGACAGACATAGCTGGTCTTAGTTTTATGCAGAGGAGGGACCAGTAGAAAAAGGAAAGAGGGAGCTATAAACAAAAGGCTGAAATGAAGAAATATTTTACATTATCCATGGCATTTTGTATTTATGAAGATATCTATGTAAGAGGCTTCAAAGGCAACCTGTCAATAATACACTAAGCCTGAGTTTTGATTCAGTCTGTCAGAGAAGCAAAATTCCATTGCAGTTCTTCAGAACCATAAGATATGTGAGTATTAAACACAAGCAAGATTGCAAGAAAGGACCTTTACTCACCATGTGTTGGAGCAGTGCATTGTCTCCATAAAATCATAGAATAGCTTGAGTTGGAAGGGACCTTAAAGATCATCTAGTTCCAATTCCTCTGCCATGGGCAGAGGATATCTTTCAATAGACCGTGTTGCTCAGAGCCCCATCCAACCTGTCCTTGAACACTTCCAGGGATGGGGCATCCACAAGTTCTCTGGGCAACTTATTCCGGTGCCTCACCATCCCCACAAAATTTCTTCCTAATATCTAATCTAAACCTAGTCTCTTCAAGTTTAAAGCCATTCCCCCTTGTCCTGTCAATACATGCTTTGTAAACAGTCTCTTCCTCTTCGTTGTTGACTCCCTTCAAGCACCAGTTGCAATTAGGTCACACTAAAGTCTTTTCTTTTCTGGGCTGAATAATCCAAATTCTCTTAGCCTTTCCTTGTTTTCTTCCATGGCTGTATCCCTGATCCTGTTACCGGATTGGCTGAGACCTCCACGCTCTACTTTCTCTTTTTCTGAACTGTCACCTAAGTTTGAACTTTGTCTTCTCAAAGCCTTTTTCTGTGGGATGGATGACAGCGCTACTTCAGAGAGCCCGTCTTTGTTTTTTTCTCTTTCATTCTGCACCTGTGTCTCTCTTCACAGAGCTATTCCCTGAGCTACTAAGGAACATCAGTGAAGAATTAATTTAGTTTTGTCAAGTTTCTGGCCTGACCCTTATCTTACAGCAGTCATTTCAGTCTACAATAAACTCTGTGTTTCTACATGCCACAATGAAAGAATTACGAGCAGTCCTTAGCCATGTGCATTCAGGATGCTTTGGTAGCCCCATGGGACAAGTAGACTTCAGTGCCTGAAAACTTATTATAGAACAGAGGTACAGTTAGCATGTTATTTTTTTGTAACAGTGTGTCTATGGGTCTGCCTATATGTAAAAGCTTTTACATGATTCACTGAGGTCAGTGGGAGTGGAATGATATACCATCATTTCAGCTCTTCAAAATGAACAGCTTTTTCCATCTTTCCCTTCGGAGCCCCAAGAGGCATCCAGCATGTAGGTGGGAGGAGACTGTTCATAAGTCTTCAATCACAGCATCCAGGAACACAAAGCTTATTGTTGGGATGTGTCTGCAGCTCTGAGCGATAAATAAGGCAAGACAGTTAGATGAAAGGAACTGACTTTCCTTGCTAAGACAAAAGTGGACTAATTTTTAAAGTTTGACAACCTGGACCTCTCACAAGCATATGAAGCACATATTGATACAGGATCTAGAGCTAAACACAGTATTCTAAAAGCATGGTGAAGTAATCAGGCAACAGAGCAGATTGAGAACAAAGATCTCTTTTGACTGACTTAATCTTAGACATATATTTTCTATGCTTTTGTCTTTTCCTCTGTTTCTGATATTCATTGATACACCCGGATATATTCAGTCTAGTTTTCTTTTTTTTTCTTTTTTTTTGTGCCTCATTCGTTCTCAAAATTTCATCTACCTCTTGGTTTTCAGTCTTCTGAAGAAAGCAGATCTTCTGGGTTTGCATAGTTGGACTTAAAGGCTGACAAGAATGTGCTTTCTTAAGTGATTTTGGCTTATTTGGCTTTTGAGGTCATGGATGTAGTGAAAGAACACCTGCCCTTATTTTGCTTCAGCACTTAATCTCTGTCCCAGACAAGCCTAGAAGGGCATGACACAGGAGATGAATAATAATGTAAAAAATTGCTCAATAACTTTTTTTTTAACATCCAGAAGTGTTCATGGATAATGATTTTATTTTGCCCTTGTTCCTCATATCCACACCAAAAATAAGACAGAAAGACACTATTTCTTCAACTATTGCATTCATTGTTTGAGAGGTTGAAAAAAATGCGAATAATCCAAGGTCTCTGCAAGCAATATAGAAAGACTTAAGGACAATTGTACATGTCTCGAATGCCTGATTGCAAGCAGAAATTTCTGTTAGCTTTGGCTAAGGCTTTTCAAAATTTTGTTACCACTCTCTGCGCGTATGTGTCCACATCTACATGATATTATACTTTAATTTTTTTCTAACTGAGCCTATTTTCCTTCAGGGTGGCAGGACACAGTGTATCCAAGAAGTCTGCCCCATTCTGTCATGTCCTCAGCACCTCAGTCACATTCCTGCTGGACAGTGTTGCCCCAAATGTTTAGGTGAGTGTGTTTTTTTCCTAGGAATTTGTGATTATCATGATATGATTGTATATAGCATCTTTTATAGCAGTGTTTCACAATACCAGTAAATTCTAGGAAGTGAAAGAGACTCTGTTGCTCAGTGGAGTTTACAATCTACAAGTTTTGAAAAGGTACTTAGTGTCATTTGAAGGGTTGTGATGGGTGACGCTAAGCAAGCAGCTTCAGAAGAGCATTTGAACATAGACCAATAGGCTTGCTTAGAGGGACAAACACAGAGATGTTTCCCACCTTCATTATCGGTTTTAAAAAGGAGGCTGAGACAGGATGAGATGTTTCTTTGGAGTTGGCCACAAGAGAAAGGTCTTGCCTTATATTCAAGAGAGCGTTTGCATTCTTTGTTTTGAGGAAGTGCAGGTCAGAGGAAACTTCTGAACTGACATTGCATTCTTACTAACTGTTGTCAGAGAGGCCATGGACTCAGGAGTCTGCCTCGTTTTTGCCTTTTAAGGTGGAATCACAGTTTAATCCAAGAATATTTTCAATTACATCTTTCCAACACATTTTAAAGATGTAAGTCAGAGGCCTCTAAGAAGGGCTAGATCTTCCAAGTAATGACAAGGAAGGCAGTGACAAAATAAGGCACTACCTTGTTTTGCTGTTAGTCTGTCCACAGATCCTAAGGATTAACATTCTGTCTGTTTCATAAACAAGGAGCACTTACATCCTACCGAGTACATTAGCTTTAGTTTGCTCTGTGAGTTATAACTAGATCTGGAAAATTTTCAGAGCAAATAACTCCCAGTTGTTAAATGGAAACTTTTTGTAATTTTGACTATATCTTTATTATTATCCTGTTTCCAGGTCTAGGTTAGGAGTACAGAGAGGTTTGACCTTGGAGGCAGCAAACCATATAGAGTTCAAGGTTCTCATAATACTTAGCATTTTTGTCTGCTTGAAACAAACCCAGATTTGTTTATTTGCTAGTTGAGAAGTGCTAAAGATAAATATCTGCCTGGAATATTTAACCACAGCACCAGACAGTAATGCAGTAGAGGAATGAAACTGAGAGGAGAACAGTCCAAACGCTGAGCTTCTGTTTTGGCTGAGGACATTTTTCCTTTCCTTTGGTAAACTCCCTTTGTCCTCTTCTGCCCATGCTTTTCCAAACTGAACTTTCCACTCCTTGGTCTAGGCATTCGAAATGCAACTTTGATTCCTGACTGTTTCAGGGGGATCTTTCAACGTATTCTTTTTTCCCCTCTTAGAATGTAAAAAAGTTCTCTAATAGTAATGAATTTCATTTTATGTGGTCTTTAAAGCCTTTCATATACCTCTGCATAGAGGTATCTGTTCAAAGGGAAGCGTTAAAAGTTTTGGAGCGGAGGTAAAGCCAAGGGATGAGTTGCACACTGCATGCCAGTCAGGAGAGAGAAAAGTTTCCAGGGATGCTGAGGCATGGTTTTTAAAGTATCATGTGGAGGACCTCCCTGCAATTGAATTCTTGATACTCAGCGTATATAGCTTAGAAGAATGCTGTGGAATCTACTGGGACTTGAATTATTAGTTTAACTAGTGGTTATGAGCCAGCAAAGCCAACCATTAAGCCAATATCTTCATCACCACATCTTTTAAAGTGGTAGCTCCTTTGTCCGTGGTTTTTTACCAACTATTTGAACTGGGTTGGCCACCCATAATTGTGCTGAGTGGTTTGGAAGGCATGGCAAGCGGGTGTGGGAGAGAACTGAATTTTGTTCACTTGCTGACACAAGCTATGCGATTGAAGTCCTGGCCCCACATTGAGCAGTAGAAGTGTTGTTACAGGCAGGACTATGATTGGGATTTACCCGTAAGTGGTACATGGATGTAGAGCAGTTCCTTTTAGGGCTGCTAAGTATCCTCAACTGATTTAATATGTCAGTCCCACAAGACAAATAAGCCTTTTCAGAAAGATGCACATCCAGTAAGAGGAATGCTGGCTATGCAAGTACAGGTTAATTCAAAGTCGCTAATTTACGAGAGATGTTCCAATTGCATCTAACTGAATAGAAACAATTATTTCTTAACTTTTGTTAAACATCAGATTTGTAAAAACTCAAGACTAATCCGATGGCTTTCTCTGTGTGCTTATCATTTTGTTTACTTATATCTCAGAGGAAAATGAATTTCTTTTAGGATGTTCTACCTTTGTTAAGAATTATTGGAAAAGGAGAGAATTGCAGTGTGCCAAGACCAGACGGTTTGAAAGCTAAAGTATTTGCCTAGTACATCTTGTATGTATTTATAGTGGCCATTCCCTGCCTTGGAATTGATTCTTATTAAACATTAGACCTCAGAAATTATAAGCTAGGAGAGTGACATCCACTCATAAAAGAACTTAATAGTTGGCTGCCACCAAAAGCAAATAGGGCGATTCAAAATTAGCAAGGAAAGCATGGTGTTTTTGTGAAGAGCTCATGTATATATCGTAATGGTCACTTGTTAAAAATAACCTAATGGGAAAGAAGCAGAGGGATAAGAGGAGCTTGTAAGAACTGCAAAGTGTGTTGCAACTGGGGTCTGAAAGTGCTTGCAAGATTGCAGGACTTCAGGCAGGATTTGATTTTGATGCTGCCTTCCCTGTATAGTGCTCCAAACATTTGCTTCATTCTCGTTAAGCCTGAATATTTTATGAGTTATAAAAACTAGATATCCTGTGTTGTCTTCATTCTCTTCATAAACCATGCAAATGCCTGTATTTCTTCCAGTCTGTGTGAACATGGTGCACCAAGCTATCCTGATGAGACTGGACAACACCTATGTTATTTTTGCATGAGTGTCACTGAATTGATTTAGCTTGGCTGCTGTGAACCCCTGAGGTAGATATGCTAAAATGATTTAAGACTGCTTTATTTGATAAGTTACTGCATTAAGTTAAAGACTGTTTAAACTAGTTTAAGTGTACCTACCTTAAGAGTTTGCAGTGCTTATTTTTTATTCTTTTAGCTGCACTGTGCACTTTATGATGAGAAGGAAGATTTTTCCAATATAAACATACTGTAAATCATATTTATATTCCCTCCCACAGTAGAATTTGAACAGATGAATGTGTGCTGAAAGAGTAGTGAACTGTTAAAAGCACATATTTTTTTCACACCAAAGTGGAAACACATAGCAAATGACACATTGCACATGAATTTGGTCTGGTGACAATAAGCCCTACTATTTTTGTTGACAATATGGCACATTTTCAACCACATTCTGTTTCTATTACTGTTTATTTATATTCAGGACAGAGGAAAGTGTTTGACCTCCCATTTGGAAGCTGCCTCTTTCACAGCAATGTATATGATAATGGGTCCTCATTTATTTATGACAACTGCACAATGTGTACATGCAGGGTAAGTCCATAGTGCTTTGATATTTTGTGCTGGTGGTTGCCTGCCTTAGCAGTAATTTGTAGAGCTATGGAACTCTAAGCCCGATACTGTTCTTTGGCAACTTGTGTGGTCCCACAGAATAAGATCTGATGTGCTAGGAAAGCTAAAAAAGTTACTGACTGCCTCAGCTGAGACGTGATGCCTGACTCTGTGTGATGCAAAATAAAGTTGCTCAGATTATGTGATCCTCTCTAAATTTGCATTAAGAATGGAAGAAGAGTTTCTAAATGATTAATTACCATATCTCTGCTGAAGGGCAGTGATTTTTATTTAGTTCCCTAACGTGACTGTGACCACTTCCGCTTTTGTACCTAGGGAAAAAAATGAATGTGTCACCAAATCAGTAAGATTTTGTAGGCAAATGGAAGTACAAGCTAGATTTTAGCTTCACAGATTATGAAAGAGTCCCTCAATCCATAAATAATTTTTTATTTTCTCTGAGCTGACCTATTCAAAGCTCTTGTGCTGTAGCTTGGGTGGATGTAACGATTGAACAAGCAGGAATACTATTGTAAGGATACACAGGAGCACAAACACCTTGGTGATGATTTTATGATTACCCTTCATCCTTTTTACCTAGGATTCAACAGTGATATGCAAGAAGAGGTGCTTTCTTCCTGGTGAATGCAATAAAAACAAAGACCACTGCTGCAAGGAGTGTGTCTCATATATTTCTCCTGAGGAAGTGAAAGTGTGCAAGTTTGGCAATAAGGTCTTCCAGGTAAAGTTTCAAATGTGGCTCCACAGTAGAGGCCATTGTAACAACCAAAACAGCATGATTTTACTGTGATGTGTTTTTTTAGCAGAATCCTCACCTTCCTGGTTGGTGACAGAACTCTAACTCAAAGGTTTTTCTGAGTTTGTGTGAATTCTGATGATACACAACAGTTGAAGATTAGTTCCTCCTTGAATGTTACATGTGTCTCTCCCTCTGTATGCAGAGGTTCAAACTGCTGTTTCATGACAAGTGATGCATTTTTAATAATAGATATTAATGCTCTCCTTTCCCAAAAATATTAATGGAGGAGATATTCTGAGTGGCATGTAGGCTTTGTCTGCTGAGCAAAAGAGTCTTTTTTGTAGTTGAGCCAGAAGGAGTTTTGTGAAGTTCATGGGTGAAAGTTACTCATCTTGATTTCCTACGTTTCCTGTCTCTCCTAAGGACAGCATCCCTGACATCTTATACTAGGATAGCTGTGTAGTAACTATTACCTACGGCACTCTCACCCAATGTTCTCAAATCACAAAGGATTCTCTGCAGAACACTTCTGCTATTGTTGAGACCCTGCTTGTTTTTCCAAGTGGTGCAGGTTTTTTTTCACACTGTGTCAGAAAAGGATTCTGTCACCTCATGGGCCATCTGTGAATTAAGAGGCCCTTGAATCAGATCAAATGTTAAGTCCTTTGTGAATACGTGGCTTGCTTAGCCAGAATTGCTTCCCATTTATTCCATCTTTTGTGTACATAGCTGAAGTGTTTATTCTGGAAATTACATATGAACCTACTGTACGCTGAGACTATACTCCATCTGATTGGCACTTTCACACTGGCGCCATTGTGCTTCAGGAACAAATGCCTACTTCTTAGGCACCCAACTAAAATACTCTGCTTCTTGTGAAGATTTTATTATATTAGTGGTGTTATATGGAGTGTGAAAAAATAACGAGACAGTACATCCATTTCTGGCCTCATGTGAAAAAGGGTAAATCGAGTGTCGCTCTGTTGAAGACAGTTCTCCAACACAGGTAGAATGGGCATAGCAAATGTGTTTTTGCACTTCTGTGCAAAACCAGCTGTGAAACAAAAATTCAGGGTAGCTGCATGCAGTCAGCTGTGATGCATTCTCGTACCTTGGTGGTTGTCTGCTGAGTAGTCATTAGAGACTCAAGAACATCAGAAACACCAGGCAATAGTAACATGCCCTGGAAATGAAAAATAGGAGAGAGAGAGCCTTTGACCAAGCATGCTGCGCTAAATAAGTTAGGCTCCTTCACATTTCAGATATAGTCTGTTTTTCTTTATGGTCAGAACATCATGTTGAGGTGGGCACGTAATTACTCACAGCTGTCTGGTTGAACTGCCTGTTCCTGTCAGGTCTATCCTCACCCTTCCTTCCCAGCAGCCCTGTAAACAGAAAACATGCACAGTTTGGCTCTAAGCAGACTAGCAGAAGACTGTAAGTGAGTGAGACAGAATGTTTTAGGAACCACACTTGGCAAATGCAACACCATGTAAAAAGGAGCCAGGGCAGTTCCACAAACAATTCATTCCAAGTGGGGACAAGACCCTGAGGCATATTGTGCTCTGCACTTAATACTTTCAGAGCCACACATAGGCTTTCTTACCTGCTCTGCATTTGAGAAGTTCAGTACTGTATCTCTTTTAAACCTTTTCAGATGTTTAGCAGATCAAATATCTGTGAAAGTGCTGTAGTAATCTAAATTAGAATTCATTATTCGACCACTCCTGCCCTCAGTCAAAATGATGCTTCGTCTGGGAATAAATTCACTCTATGCTGACATTTTAAGCAAATACTTTCACATGCAACAACCTAAAGACATCACTCAACCCAGTGGATCAGATTTTTCTAATTATGTGAACTTAGATGAGAATTTGTGGTAGGTGTGATCACATCTCAGATGCTTATTGGAGAGAAAACAATGCAAATAATCAGGACACTGATGAAAACTGCTGATATTATTTGTTTAGCCTTGTAAAAACGAATTTCTGACCAAGAGGACCAAGGGGAAGAAAACCTTGCTGAATTTGATCTTTGTCTTGAAACCAACTGGCCATGGAAAGACATCTCAAAATAATTTAGACTAAACAATGACACAGTGCCAACAGGGAAAGTCATCATTTCTTTTGCAATGATACATTGCTGAAATAGCTTCTTTTGCCACCCCAGCCGATACTGTATCATGGTCTCTCTTGCAGGATGGAGAGATGTGGTCTTCTGTGAACTGCACCATCTGTGCTTGTGTGAAAGGCAAGACAGAGTGTCGCAAGAAACAGTGCATTCCAGTCAGCAGCTGTCCTCGTGTGAGTTTTTTAAAAGAACTGAACTTTCTTCTCTTTTTTTTTTCCCACCATTATCTTTTCTAGTGTTTGTTGGAAGTGTGTGCATGCAGTGAGGCATGCAGTTTTGAAAGAAGGAATAACTTGGCATATTAATTTAGGTTGGTGTTTCCCCTGGTATTGCTACTGTTTCCCTGATAATCACCTTCCCATCTCTGTCCTTGCTGTGAAGACTCTGTGCTCCATTTCTCCTTCTGCCTTTAACTTTCTCTGCCCCAAGTATCTGCACTGGAACACCCGTTTCACTTATATTTTATAGAGTTGGGAGGTGACTATGTTTGTGTTTCAAGAGCTTGCATATTCTTAAGGCAAGCCACATCAGGTTGTTGTACTTCCATTTCTCAGTGCATATGAGGATTAATACTTGATTGAAAATATAAATTAGACAAAGCAGAGCAAATGATTTCAACCAAGCCATGCTGCTTTGTCTAAAGTTGTGGCATGAGTATTGTTTTATTTGAAAGTCTAAAGTGAACTGAAAGAGTGGTGTAACTGTAACTTTATTTAATTGCTTCAAAAAATAGCTTTACTTGAAACCTCAAACTCAAGTGAGCCTTTGTTTCTTGGATTTCTGACACTGACAGATTGTTTTATTTTAGTGGCTCAAGCTTTCACAAGAGGGAGCTCTAAATAGCACCTCGTGTAGGGGCATTTCTTTGAACTGAACTGCAGAAGAGAGAGCCAAGTTGTTAGCATTACACCTTCTCAGTGTTTCCTTCTCCATTCTGGAGGCCAGGGGGGAAAATGTGAGTCGCAGACACCTAGATATAAATTTTTTACATTACGAACTCCAGTTTGTAAAATTTTATATGTGTAAACTTTTGACACCAGAAGCATTGGTAGAATAGAGAGCATATACCTTTGCAGTCCCTGTCTGCTGTGACAGCAGGCTTCAAGAATGATGCTTGCATCCTCTGGCACTCACTGGAGAGGGCAATTCTCCTGTTAATGGGCCTCACATCAGGTGCTGCATGCGTATTAGTAAGTGTGAGCAAATGAAGCTGCTCTTCTGGCATTGTGATGTGGGTCATGGCAATCAGGTTTGGTACATTCAGGCCATTCATGATATAAACAGCAAGTAAGAGCTTGAGCTCTTAAAATTCTTTTTTTGACTGAGAATCCGGCACAAACTGCACCTCATTTATATTTACCTTGTGTTAATGCATTACAAACACTTAAGATACTTTCGAGATCAATTAGCTAATATGATAATATAGATCTTCAGTGAAGTACATTACTTCAGCAGCATCTGTATATAAATTTGAATATTGAGATGATCAGTTGAAGTGACTTCTAAAATGAAAATATTGGTGGATAAAAATTCACCATTCACAGTCCTGCAGCAGTGTAAGTGACTGACTAACAAACTCATTTGGTGCTGCTACACTGTCTGTTCCAAGGTTGAAGTCCTAAACTGCCCTAGACCTCTGAGGTGTGTCCTCAGAAAAGATCTGGTTCATTAGGGCTGAAAAGCTTTGTTACCCTGCAGCACCATTCCCTCCAGTATCTGACCAGTTACCCTCCTCCCCATCTTAAAATGCAAGCTACAAGGAACCTCACCCTCTTCTGCAGGTATACATTACATTTCTGCTCTTCCAAGCTAAATTGGAAGGGCGAGTAGGAGAAAGAATGTAAACTCTAGAGTAAGATATTTTTTCCTATTCCAAGTGGGCACCAAGTAATTTTAAAGCAAATAATGTATGCTAATGGATTTAAATCTTGTCATCTCTGCTCCACTCTCTTTAATGAGATTTTCTGTCACAAATCTATAGACATCAATTAAATACACCACATTACTCAAGCTAAAGACGTATTAGTGGTTTTGATACTGCAAGTCTGGTTATCATGCATAGAGTTATGCTGCTGCCCCTGCAAAATGTAGAGGTGTGTGCTCCATTTCTTTCCTCTCTTCACAATGTTTCTGACAGTAAGCAGCCTCCATTGACTTTTGAAGAGTGCTGTGGAATAAAATGTGCTTTAGTGTCCCTCAGGTGTCTGGCCACATAAACTTATCTCATTAAAACTGTATTATGATGCAGACAACTGAGCACGAAGGATTGAAGGTTCACAAAGAATTTAGACTGCTATTCCTGGAGTTAAGTGCTTTGCCATAAAGCCTTAATATTCTTTGCATGATATTGTGGGGTTTTTTTTTGGTGATGGAATTTTATTTTATTTATCAGCATAAATGTTGAGCAATTATTTCTTGAAAGGATAAGTTTCAAAGTGGTAATTCTGGAGAAATTTCCAATATTGTGTCACCATTTGTATTATTC
Organism: Serilophus lunatus; assembly: GCA_013399895.1. Taxonomy (NCBI): domain Eukaryota; kingdom Metazoa; phylum Chordata; class Aves; order Passeriformes; family Eurylaimidae; genus Serilophus; species Serilophus lunatus. The sequence continues at coordinate 1,328,157 of VXBA01004877.1, read as the reverse complement.
AATCTATTGGTTGCAGGCTGACATATTTTCGAAGACTGTTTCTTTGTTTTTCCTCATAAGGCTGGGCACATTTTTCTGATTCTTTTGTTCTTTTCTTTTTGGAGCATTTAATCCTGTACCAGTAATTATAGAAAGTGGCTTTCTTAGCTTCTTTTAAGCTGCAGTGGAGGCAATAGATGTCACTAATTCAGTCTCTCCTGTCATATTTATAGTGAAATTAGTCCTCCTTGGACTTCTAGTGAGTCCTGTGGCTTGTGGTTTCTGTTTCTTAACTTCTGACCACTAACTCCACGTAGATACTCCCTCTCTCAAGTTACCTGGAGTGTCAGCCTGCAAGGTGTGGTACATACTGGCCCCTATCCAGCAAAGCTATTAAGCATGTGTCCAGTTCTGCTGAAGTTAGTGGGCCCTCCATGTGTGCTTAAACTTAAACACATGCTAAAATATTTTAAAGAAAGGGAGTAGTCTCAACATTTGGCAAGACTGAGTTTCAGAGACCCTTCAGGCCTTTTCTTACCTAATATGCTATTTACTTGCCCTAGCTCTGCTCTAGCCTTTTTCTTGCTTTGTGCCATCTCCTTTCTGATTACCCATGCTTACAGTCTTTCAGTTTTCCCCCTCTCCTTGTGCTTTTTCCTCCCTCACTAATATCTTAAGCCTCTGGTAGTGATCAGTGGTCATGAACATGTCTCTTTTCTACCTGGTGAGTTTTGTAGCAGAATTTTATTTTTCTGGGCTCCAAGGCAGTGCAAAAGTTAATAGAATTAAATTCACGTCATGTGAAGACATTTGCAGAGTTTGATTCTGTGGGTCAATTTTGAACCCATGAACTTCAAGTGAGCTGAAAATTTATTCAGAACACGCTCTCCCATCTCTAGTACAGACTGCATTTAATGTTATACACATCTGTTATTATTACAAACAAAAAGTTGCTGTTTTTACTCTAGTGCCAAACGAGGCACAAAAAAACAACAGCTGTTGCTATTGCACAACCAAACAACCCCTTCCCCCCAGCAATTAGTCTTGCCTTAAAAAAAATTAGAAAATAAAAACCTCAGACATAAAATTGAAAACCTCATAAAAAAAAGAAAAATCCCAGAAAATAAATAGACTCAAATGTGGTCTGCTTATAAATATTCATAGGGAAAAATGGGATCACATCACTTAGCCCACTCCTAAGGGAGCCCTCAATGCTAACGAACTCTTGCAGCACATGTTAGCAATAATGGGTTTCCTTATTCTACAAGACAAAAACAGGATCTTGAGCCAACATGGTGGCTCAAGTAACCAGCCTCAGCAGGCTTCCTTGGAGAATCCAATTTCACTTGAATTTTTGCCACTTCCAGCTCGGCTGATGATTTCAACTCTTTTATTGAAACAGAGGTAAGGCTGTACAGTGCAGTGTGTGGCATTCAGCTGCATGTGTTCTGTTGATACAAATGTTTGTTGCCAAGCTCCCTATTTTGGTGTGATTTTAACGGTTCCTCCTTTAAGCGGTTTTGTTCTAGCAGGTGCTAGGTAGGCCTCTCTGCTGCAGCCTGGTCCTCAGCTATTCTCTGTGCTCTGGGGCCTGGCAGTCTCACAAACATCTTAAGTGCTGCCCACACTGCCAGTGAAACTCTGATCCAGTCCTTCTCTCAAGTCCAGATGTGTCTCAAGTTTGTTCTCATGCAGTTGCACAAAGACAAGATTACACTGAGCTTCTTCTGTGCCCTGTGGATGATATGCCCAGGTGCATTCATCACCAAGCACTCATTCCGTGTGCATCAAGCAAGAGCAGGATGGAGTGTGCTCTGCTCCAGTCTGCCAGCAGAACTTGGAGTTTGCTTCTCCCTGTGCATACTGTCAAAGCTTGGCAGCGCTGTAGGCAGAAAGCAAGGCAGATAGCAATAGGGATTGCAGTTTGTGCCCACTTCCCTGCTGTCTGCATATACCTGTCTGTTTTCACAAGTTTTCCGTGCTGTCGAGTGGGCAGAATAGCACAGCTCCATTTGCTCTGTTTTGCTGGCCTCACCTTGCTGACATGCTTGGTGGGGAACAGGAGCAGTAGTTGCACAGAGGGTACTTTTCACTCGTGTTCAATTGCTGTTGGAACAAAGGGTCACTGCTGTGAAGCAGTAAAGCTTTAGATGCCTCTTCTTTCCCTATATGGGAATATGGGTGAGCTCCAATATCACCAAAAGTTCTGTTGTAACCAACAACAGTTTTTACTTGGAAAAACACATCACTCAGGCTGAAATTTTCCAGGCTAATCTGCTAGCTTGATGGTTAACTTAAGGGAATTTAAGTAAAATCAGATAGAACATCTTTTAAGTCACTGAAGACTGAAAAGGAGCATGAGTGTAGCCACACAGAGACATGCCTCCTGCTTCTAGTCATCCTTGTATCAGACACAACCATAAATAGAATTGACCTGGGCACAGTGGTAGATAAATACTTGAACCTTTATCTGTATTGCTATGATGAGATCATATTGTTTGCTTTTACATGTTGCACTTTGTTGGATACGTGCCCATTGACGTCCCTGGGGAGATTGGGCCATGTGATTTTTTGGAAGTACAAGAAGATTTAGACAAACTAGACCTCTATCAGTTTCTTTCCTTCCTTCCTTCCTTCCTTCCTTCCTTCCTTCCTTCTTTCT